>ML790739.1:114864-128648 GCA_009831015.1 Picea engelmannii | reverse complement strand
GATTTTTTGCCTTCATTTGAAATGTCTTCAAGATCTTCCTTTGTGCTATCATTACTTGATTCTTTATCTTCACTTGAAATGTTTTCAAAATCACATTTAGAAACAATACATTCAAGAGTTTTTTATGATTCTTTACCTTTGATAATCTTGATGGAGTGGTCTTCAATTTCTTCCTTCTCCTTCTTTCTTTGATATGTCTCCTCTAGCTTTAGCCATAGATCCTTGGCGGAAGTTCATTGTCCCATGCTCTCTTTGATAGGGCTTGAGATTCCACTAAGAATGGTCTTGAGAGCCAATGCATCATTCTTCTTTCCTTCCCTTTGAGCTGCAAACTTTGACTTGTTCTTCAACGGAACATATCCACGGATGGTTTCCTTCCAAATAGTTACTCCCATTGTCTTCAAATATAATCTCATCTCTATTCTCCAAGTGGAATAGTTTTCCTCATCAAAGATTGGAACTTCATCATCCATTTGTGTGTCTATGGATCTCCTTCAAGCTTGTTAAGGCTTGTAGTGAAGGCTCACTCTAATACCAATTGTTGAACACACCTACCACACTTAGAGGGGAGGGGGGTGTGAATGAGTGTGGGGATCTTTTTCCCAAAACTTCCCTCTTACACAAAAAATCCTTAGTTAACATTCAACATTTTCTCATTACTCATTGTTGTCATTTATAATCAGTTATATGTGAATACATATCAGCAACATATCATCAACAAATCATCTCCACAAGGAACACAAAGAACACAAGATGTATGTACAATTTTTATTTTTATTATGGACTTCAATCCGGGGGTTTTTCAGCAAAAACCGAATAGATTACAACTCTACAAGAGAACCAACTCTATATTCAAGACTCAACTTACATTCTTAGCACCAACGGAGATGTGGAAACAATCCTCAACATATATCAATCTGTCAACATAAACAAGTGCATCAACCATGCACCAACCTGTGCCAAACAACATGTAATCAACCTGTACCATAAACAAGTGCATCCAACCATGTAACAAGTGTTAGTAACATTTCTTGTCTGGGGCACAAGAGTATTCAAATCTGCAAGTCGCAGGAGAAGTGCCCGAGCGCAGCATGGAAAAATCTCGTTTCAAGCTTTCAAGCCAGTAAGCGAGCGAAATTATATTGACGTCGGTCCAGATTCATCCATAGGAGCAGATCGGCGGTCGACGGGAAATCACGGATAGCAGAGTTGCGTTGAAATTAGTGCAAATATATCGTGCCCATATTGTATGCAAGGAAGAGTAGCAGTCGTCCATCCAAAGGACGCGTGGCGCGAGACCTAGTCGCGTTAGCTTTTCGGCAGTCGCGAATTCAAAGGGTGAAGGTTTTATGTCGTTGTACATCTCGAAACCCCGAACCTCGAAGCGTCGAAAGTGCCCAAAGTTGGTCCCACAATATCAAGGAGAAACTCCCTCATATCCCCGATGCGCAAAGTGACGAGAGCGTCCAGGACCCGGGCCCACGACATCGTTGGGAGAGTTCAAAATCGTCAGATCTAGAGGGATGCGTGGCATCAGATTAAGTCGTCTCGGCGTTTTTCTCATCGTGATTTCAAGAAACAAAGATTAGCTCCTTCCCATTCACGAACGTCGAAAGTGCCTTGGGAATAAGCACAGGGTCACAGCCCGTGGTCACTTGGGAAAGAAAAGAGCTGCGCAAAAGGGGCCAAAGGCATTGGGTTTCAGTCACAGAGAGGCCCGTCACGACCTCCAGTTGCCATCAGACCTGACCTCGATCCTGGTCTTCGCTTGGAGTAAATGAAGGCAAGAAGGGGTGGTTGAAACCTCTCATCATTCTTTAAGTGTGAGGTATGGAGAGCCTGGCCAGCGGTCTGCTCGAGGGGGTCCCATGTACCATTTTTTCCAAAGAGGCCATACCTACTCCTCGATTAGCCAGAGGAGGTCTGCACACGCTAACTTGTCTCTTAATGGCTCAGCTACTCCCCTCACAGGAGCCTTGCGCAGTTAGGATGGCGTCTGACGAAGGATATCTGTCCGAATTCGGCTGAAAGGACACCAAGCCTCGGCTGACTGAGCACACCGCTATTAGGTGAATTTTCTGAGTATATAGTCTCAGTCTTTGTATTTTGTAAAGGATCAATGGTAGAGAAAATCTCTCGATTGTAAATTTTTGATGAAGCGTTGGTCGCTCTGGTTAATATAGAAGGCATTTGAGATTTCTTACTTTATGGATGTCAGTTTCTTTTCCATCTCTTTGTATACTATGTTAGAACAGCTCGGAATTGGAGGATCCAGTTGATTTGTAGTTGTTATAGGATGATGTAGGTTGGATCACTGTAATAGTTACATGGTTTCTAATCGGTTCCTGTGATTTTCTTAGCGTTGAATGACTTGGAATTGAAGGATTCAGTCAAGTCATCCCTCAGATCCTTGAAGCTCTAGACCAAGAGGATCTTGGCTTTTGAGTTTTTCATCCTCAAACTTCCGAAGGCCTGTCGCCCGAGGCAGTCTTACTCACCCTCTCACAAGTCTTCCATCTACCACCTTTAATCATTTACTGACGGAAGTTGGATCAAGACCTCCCTTGCTTTCTACATGCCAGGCCCAGTTTCTTGAGTTAAAGCTATATCATCTTGAGTCATTATCCATTCGATCACCCCATTAAACAAATCGTGACATAAAACTGATGGGTGTTGGGCTCTGCTCCTGCTAGCAATCCAGGAGTGACTTCTGACGCTAAAAACAAGTATATACCAATCATGTGTCAAATAATCATCAATATGTACCAACATCATCAACTATACACCTCATGTATGTTCCAACTCATCAACTGCTTGTCTCAACCATGACTAGTTTTGGATTAGTCAACAACCCCAACTTGAAATAATCATAACTTTGTACCTGTAATGAATAAAGATATGAAACTGATACACAATGTTCTTCAGTGTGTTTTATGCAATTCCTCCAGGTCGTACTACTTGGAACCTCTCAAAAAAGGAGTTATAGAAAAAATGGCATACCTTGCTGAATTTTGGCTTATTCTAGAGAGCGACCTTGTAGAGCGTGGCCCACACAAAATATTCATTGAATTGATCTGAAACTATTACAAAACATACCAAATCTTGTACCCTAACCAACACATTTGGTCTCACTAAATTTGGATCTGTTATGAATAAGTTGTGACATTTTTACCCGAAACACTTGTTTTTGACTAGTTTCAGGACTAGCCACAAACCCTATTTTCCACGGAGCGTAACTCCAAAAATACAATGAACCACAAGATGAATGTTTTATCACAGATACTTGGGTATTTTTTCTCAATGGCATAGCAATTTCATGGTATGAATCATTATAGAAAAACAATTATATCGAAAATGGTGAGATAGTCTGTAAATAACATACCTTAGAAAGCACCATCGAAAGAATTTATCCTTCCTTGCATTTCGACCTTATTTTCTTCACCTTTCCTCAGAATTTCGTCTTAGAGATCCTTGGTTACCTCAGACACATATATATATTCAATATGCTCAAGTGTTCTTAAAATGAGAGTGTCTTGCCTCTTATTTATACTCTCCAAGTAGTTTCCTTAAAAGCATCTTCTAGGTCACTTGGCCCCACTTTCCTTATTTTAGGGTTAACCCACTTCTAATTTCTCCATTAAATTTATTATTTAAATAATTTATTTTGTATTCACTTTGAATTATAGTACACTCATCACTTCACTTTATTATCATAATTCCCCCCCGTCCGTTACATCCCACTTCTGGCGGGGCAAACGCTACTGTGCGGAACAACATCATTCTCATACTTAATTAATAACATGCATTTAAGTCATATTAAAGACATTTAACTCAGAGTAAGCACAAGATTACTACTAACATAAATAATCCTTGTCATTAACAATAATTCATATGCACAACAAAATACATGATACATATAAGCATCACGGGCATGCAAAACATAATATTAAGCATAAGTTGATACTTATCTTTGAAACCATGGTAATTCCACCAACCACGTGCATGCCTTCCACCAACCTCCCATCCTTAGACCACGCTACTCATCATGTTCAGTAGTGGATCACCCCCGAGCTGGGACTAAGCTCCACCCAAGGCAAGGAATCCTAGTCTAGGCTGAGGTTACAAGGAGAACTGCACATAATAACTGGAAGGATTCTTCCCAAGATGACTTCTTATGCCCACTACTCACTGACTCTCATTCCCCACATGCATGTTTCACCTGGGAGTATACACCTTCACAAGTACATTCTGTCAGTTCTTCACCTCCCTCTCTAGGTCTTGGCAACAGGCTGGATCATGAAATCTTAGAGCTTCGTAGCTGGTGCTGGACTCTCTATGGGAGAAAACCACTTCCCAACAGACTCTCTCACCTGGAGGGAGTTTCTCATAGGCTTGACAACCTGCTTCTTCTACCATGGGCCTGACAACCTGCTTCTTTAGCACACCCTTCGACTAAATTCCAACCGGGTGAGGTAAACCGCAACAACATCAAGCACTCAGTTGACACCAAGATGACGACCACAACAGAAAACGAGCATCCACAAGGCTCCACATGAACATACAATGGTCCGCAAGCCACACGCAGTCAAGCAATGTGCAACACAATAGTCCACTGGAAACATAGACACGGGCTTCCCAAAACTAGTGATAGACAGATGCTACAGCATAACAAGGCTCAGCAATTACGGAACATTCGTTTTTCCCCAACCAACAATATAGGACAGACTCACAACCCAAGTTTCAGGGATGAGTGAGGGTGTACATAGATCCCACGCAGAGACTTAATGGTTCAGGTAAGGATTCCCTAGAACAAACATCGAAACAAAGGTCAATCTTGGACACCCACGAGTTCAGACGGAGGATGGAGAATGGGAGGAGGAATCCTCATCACGGCTCAACTCAACAGTTTTAACTACATGCGCTTGGGTTGACACTTTTCACTCATGAAGCTCGTTCCTTACCATTTGGAAGTCACTCGTCCTTCCAAAGAACTGAGGATAAAACATCACATTTACATGGGTTTTGGAATAATATTAAAATATTATTCCCAAGGACTTAAGCCCCTAGACTCAACACTTAGCCTCTCTTTCCAACCTTCCATCCCCCAATCCCTTACCCACTCTATGGAAGCTTAGTCCCCCATCACTCATTCATCGTGGTTGGTCTGCACGCAGTGGTGTTTATATTTTTTATTAATGTTATCCATGATTACATATACAAAATCAGGCTCCCGGCCTTAACACTTATGCTCTTCGGCCTAATAACACATAAGCCCACCAGCTTATATAAACTTGGCTCACCAGCCTATAAAACATAATTACAATTCATAATGCAATATTTATACTTCATAGACATGATTTACAACAGGGCTCGGCCTTGGGGACATTGCAATCCCCTCCCCTTATTTTTTCATTGTCCTCAGTGCAACTTTACACTACATCTGCAAGATTTTCAAAATTTTCAAAAAGATGCGGGTACTCTACCCGCATAACATCTTCATGCTCCCATGTCGTGTCCTTAGGATCGTACTAGGTCCACTAGACCTTTACAATCCCTATAGCTCGATTCCAGAGCTATTTTTTTTTCCTGTCCAATATGCACACAGGATGCACTTGTAGGACACCTTCTTGTTCCACCTGAATCACATTCCAATCGATAACATGATTAGCATCTGGTATATATTTCTTAAGCAATGAAACATGAAACACATTATGTACATTCATGGATGCAGGTAATGCAAGCATATATGCAACTGGTCCAATCCTTTCCAAGATTTCAAATGGCCAACAAAATCTGGTTGCCAACTTGGCGCAACTTCCCAGCTTCAGGGAACTCCTGCTAGCTTTCACTTTCAGGAAAACATGATCACCCACTTTGAACTCTCTGTGGGTTCTGTTCTTATCAGCATAACTTTTCTGCCTGTCCTGGGCAGCTTTCAAATTCTGCTTAATTTTTATCATTTAGTCCTCCATCTCCTTGAGCAACTCTGGCCCAACTACTGTTCTATCAGCTGGATTATCCCAGCTCACTGGAGTATTGCACTTTCTTCCATAAAGTGCTTCAAATGGGCTCATCTTCAATGATGCATGATACCCATTGTTGTAGGTGAATTCTACCAAGTGCAGGTAGTCTTCCCATCTTGATGGTTTGTCCATCACATACATTCTCAGTATGTCTTATATTACTCTGTTCACCCTCTTTGTCTGTCCATCAGACTCAGGCTGATAAGTTGTACTAAAGTCCAGATTCGTTCTGAATCCTTTGAACAATCCTTTCCCAAAATTCGAGGTGAATTTCATATCTCTGTCAGACACAATCGTTTTAGAAATTTCGTGCAATCATGCCACTTCCTTCACGAAAATATCAGTAACATCTATTGCCTTGTGAGTAGTTTTCAGTGGAATAAAATGGGCATCTTTTGTAAGCTTGTCCACCACCACCATGATCGAATCATACAGCTTGGTTGTTCTGGGCAATCCTGTTATAAAATCCATTGTCACTACTTCCCACTTCCACTCAGGAATGTGTAAAGGTTGCAACAACCCTGTTGGGTGCCTATGCTCAGCTTTAACGTTTTGGCACTCCATACATCTGGCGATGTATTCAGCGATCTCTCTCTTCATACCCGGCCAAAAGTAATGGATTTTGACCACTGCTACTGTTTTCCGATATCCAGGGTGCCCTGCATAAGGCACATTATGCATCTCCTTCAAAATCATCTATTTCAAGCACTGGACATTGGGTACAAAAATTTTGTTCTTGTACAACAGTATTCCATCTGTTTCCAATTTATAAATTTCCATCTTCCGTGGCATCTTACCCTATTGTAGCTTGGCTACCAATTCTCTGTACTGTAGATCTACATTTGCAGCCTCCAGAATTTTTCTTTTAATATCAGTCTGATACATGCTAATGGTTGTAGCATGTAATTCATGCACCCTCCTACTGAGTGCATCATCCACTTTATTCTCCTTTCCTTTGATATTCTTGATCTCAAAGTCGTACTCACACAGAAATTCCAGCCACCTACTTTGTCTAGCGTTTAAGTTTGGTTGATCAAACAAATATTTCAGACCGTTGTGGCCTATTCTCAATTCAAATCTCCTTCCCATGAGGTAATGTCTCCATTTCCTCAAAGCATGAACGATTGATGCCAACTCCAAATCGCGAGTGGAATAATTCTTTTCGTTCTCTTTCAGCTTCCTGAACTCATAAAAAATTACAAATCCATTCTAACTAAGAAATCCTCCCAACCCTTCTTTACACGCATCTATTCACACCACAAAATCCACATTTGGATATGAAATCCTCAAGATTGGAGCACTGGTTAACAACTGCTTCAATCGCTGGAAACTTTTCTCACATTCTTCAGTCCATTGAAACTTTTTCTCCTTCCTTTGCAATGAAGTGATAGGGTGAGATATTTTTTAGAACCCTACAATAAACCTTCTGTAATAGCTCACTAGACCCATAAAGGATCTAAATTCCGCCACATTCCTTGGCACTGACCATTCTCTGATGGCCTCAACCTTCTCAGGATCCACGATGATCCCTTCTTCTGAAATAATGTGCCCCAAGTAATGGATCTGCCTTTGATAAAATGAACATTTGCTCAACTTGGAATACAGTTGGTGTTCTCTCAACACTTGCAGCACCATCCTTAGGTGTTGTTCATGCTCTTCCTCTGACTTCGAATACACCAAAATGTCATCCAAGAAGACGATGACAAACTTGTCTAAATAGTCCCTGAATACACCATTCATCAAGCACATAAAAACAATAGGTGCGTTCGACAGTCCAAACGGCACCACTGTTAACTTGTAATGACCATACCTTTTTCTAAAGGTGGTCTTGCTGATGTCTTCATCCTTTATTCTTACCTGGTGATATCCCAATCTGAGATCTATCTTCGAAAATATTTTCGCACCTTTCAACTGATCAAAAAGATCATCGATCCTCGACAGAGGATACTTGTTCTTGACAGTTACTTTGTTCAACTGTCTAAAATCAATGCACAACCTCAATGTCCCATCCTTCTTCTTCACGAATAGGACCGGGGCACCCCAAGGTGATACGCTTGGGAGAATGTACCCCTTCTTTAGAAGCTCTTCAAGTTGCAATTGCAACTCTTTCAGCGTTGGCGTACTCATTCTATAAAGAGCTTTCGACACTGGAGCTGCTCCAGGCATCAATTTTATAGAGAAATCAATATCTCTCTTTGGAGGTAGTCTGGGTACCCCCTGAAATATGTCTTCAAACTCTGTTAGTACCGCATGGTCTCCAATCTTTGAGACTTCATCTCTAGATGCTTCCTCCACATGGGCTGCAAACAATTGACAGCCTTTTCTGTAGCACTTCTTCAGCTGCATTGCTGAGATTACTCTAACAGTAACAGCTCTAGGAATTCCTTGGACTATTTTCCGATTCCGCTCCTCATCCAAGCATGTAAATTCCTTGTTACGACAGTCCAGGAGGGCATGGTGTTGGTCCAGCCATTCCATCCCAATTAAACATTCATAAGAGTCGAAAGGCAAAATATTCAAATCAGCCTTCGTGCTCAGTCCATTCATGTCTACAGGACATGACTTGACTAACTCCGTGACTTTCCTCTTGGTTCCTGTAGCTATATTCACTACCGAAGACTTTTCATGTTTGCTTCTTATTAAATGCAAACTTTCTACCACTCTAGGGTCTATATAACTATGGCTAGCCCCTGAATCAACTAAAATGGTAAATGGTTGGTTTTTTATCATACCTTCTACTTCAATCATGTGCAACTAAAATTCATCTTGCTTGTTGTCCAGGGCCGCATAGATCCTTGGCATTCTATTGCCCATGTCCTCCACTGTTTCATCTTGTTGAACATTATGGACAGCTCTTGCTTTGCCATTTTTATGAGGACAATCTCTGTACTTGTGGTTCTCTTTACAGCCCCAACACTGAATAGGCGTCTGTCTCAGCCTTTGTTCTCCCACTTCAACCATTCTCGGTTGTCTAAATGATGGATGTCCTTGAGGACTATTTCTGAAAAAGGGGGGTTTGTTTCCCTTCTGCCTCTGTTCTTTCTTAAACTTCTTCTGGTCAACCCAAGCCTTCTGAAAGGTAGGATTTTCTCTTTGTTGTTCATATAAGCATTTCTCTCTTCTTATTGTTTCTTCCATAGTCTTAGGATCATCATACTGAATCTTATCCCTAATAGGAGGTGGTAATCCACTTAGGCACCTCTGAATCTTAACAAATTCATCTTTGATGAACGGAACATACTTCAATAATTCCAAAAACTTTCGTTCATATTCATCAATGGTCATGCTGCCCAGCTTGAGTTCGACGAACTCCTTCATCTTTCTATCATAATATATTTTAGTTAAGTATTTCCTCTCGAAATACCTCTTGAATTCTTTCCATGTGATGTTCCTTTCCCTGATGTGTTTCACCTGCACAACTTGATCCCACCACATGGATGCTTTTCCTTTTAGTTGATACATCGCAATTCTTCCTTCTGCATGAGAGGAATAATTCTGCAGTTGGAAATATTTCCTCATGCCAAGCAACCATGTTTCGGCATCTTCCTCCTTCTTATGTTCTCCATCAAACGTAGGAGGCTTAATCTTGTTCATCTCCCCTTTCAATTCATCCACTATAGATCTTCGGTGCTTTCTGGTAGGAGATGGGATTGAACTACTGTGTGCTTCCCTACTGGAATGCTTTGGGGAGTGATGACGATGTCTGCTAACACTCCTTGATCTTCTTTTCCTCTCAGGGGTCCTGAGACTCTCTGTCTTGCTTGAGTCACTCTCCTTTTCCAATTTATTTTCTATTCTTTCTGGACTCTTCAACATCCTTAAGTTGAATTGACCCTGCCTATCCCTGACTTTCATGAGCTTTCGGCTATCATCTCGGCAAGCCTGGGCATTTTCCTACAATCTTTCAATGATTTTCATCATATGTCCTTCCTTATCCAATTCTCTTTTGTGCCCATTGGAGTTCGATCCTTCGACTCCCAAGTTGACATCCCTTCCTTCTCTTTTGTTCTCTGAATTGGAGGCAATCGACACCTCTTCCATTTCTATACTTGGCGTCGATTCACGGCTGTCCTGACACTCGTTTAACTTTGTACACACAACGTGCAGTCAACCGAAGTTTGTCAGGCCTTAAACCCTTAATAAAACTACAACATTCATAAACCAACGCGAATAAGAAAACGTTTTGATTCCACCAATTTTCTGAGCTCTGTTTGGCTCTGCAATTTCCAGTGATAGCCCCCATTTTCTTAGTCCCCAACCCATGCGTCCACGAGCCGTGATCAAATTCTAAACTGTTAGGTGCTACAATTCTCTCCAAATGAAACTGTGGGTTTCTGGATTTCAGGGCTTCGGGGTTTCGGGTTTCGGGGTTTTGGTCCCGGAGGTTCTCGCACTCGCTTCCCTCTCCAACTCTTGACTTCCAAAAATTTGATTTCATTACCCTCTGGGCCCACAACACAGTTGTCGCCCACCAAGGTAGTGACACATGGTGTCCTTAAGGAGGTCCACCTCACTCCAAATGATGTCAGAGGGGCCCACTACTTTCACTTTTCGTTTCGGAGTTTGGGGCATCAGGAGTTCGTGCATCTACACATCTCGAACTTTTGTTTGACAAAATTCTGAAATTACGGTCTATTCATCTACTTGATCCAACAGTAAATTTCCTCTTCTACGATCTATGGTGTAGATTGTTTCGGGATTTCAGGGTTTCGGGTTTTCGATAACCGGGAGTTCACGATACAGCGACTCCAAATCTCTTATCACTTCAGTCCCTGAATTCCGATATGGAGATTCATGTATGAGATCAATGGCTGTGAGCCTCCCCTGATCCGACGGTCCATATCTCTCCTATGCTTACACCTATCAAATCTCTTCAGCCCTAACTTCCTCGCTAGTTGGCTGGATCCGACGACTCACGAGATTTCGACACTTCTTCCTGGAAGCGCTCCACCGTCCGATTCTACCCTTGTTAATCTCTTTCACGATTCGGGACTTGGAGTGACCAAGAATTTGGCCTGTGCTCCAAGTTCATGATCCCTTAATTCACAAAATGATCCAACGGTTCAAACCAACCACGATCAACAACCCACGTTTATTCTGGATCCTAGGGTGGCAAGTTTCTCCATCCACTAACCACCTTGCAACTTCTGGCCATCTTACAGCCCTCGCGATTTCGCAAGTTCTCCACAAAAAATTATGACCGTCCAACTCTGCTTCTCAAGGACTTCTGGCCAATGACTTGGTACCCTCCTTCTGAACCTTCATCTACTTGATCCAACACTACAGGTGTGGAGTTCTCTCTCTCCCTGTGGTCATATACCACACTGGATGTAGTTTTATAATACCGCTACACCTCCTGATCTTTGTAACATGGTTAAGTAGTCCGTTGACACTTAGAAACATTCTGAGGTCAGAAATTAGTCCTCCAAACACAATTTCTTCTCAAAACCTCGGTCCAAAGACCACTTATCCGGCCCATCCAGGATCAACGTTGAAACTAGGCTCTGATACCATACTGTAACGCCCCCCCAACCATTACATCCCACTTCTGGTCGAGCAAACGCTACTGTGCGGAAAAACATCATTCTCATACTTAATTAATAACATGCATTTAAGTCATATTAAACACATTTAACTCAGAGTAAGCACAAGATTACTGCTAACATAAATAATCCCTGTCATTAACAATAATTCATATGCACAACAGAATACATGATACATATAAGCATCACAGGCATGCAAAACATAATATTAAGCATAAGCTGATACTTATCTTTGAAACCTTGGTAATTCCACCAACCACGTGTAGGCCTTCCACAAACCTCCCAGCCTTAGACCACGCTAATCATCATGTTCAGTAGTGGGTCACCCCCGAGCTGCGACTAAGCTCCACCCAAGGCAAAGAATCCTAGTCTAGGTTGAGGTTACAGGGAGAACTACACATAATAACTAGAAGGATTCTTCCCAGGATGCCTTCTTACGCCCACTACTCACGGACTCTCATTCCCCACATGCTTGTTCCGCCCGGGAGTATACACCTTCACAAGCACAGTCCATTAGTGCTTCACCTCCCTCTCTGGGTCTCGGCAATAGGCTGGATCAGGAAGTCTTAAAGCTTCATAGCTAGTGCTAGACTCTCTCTCGGAGAAAACCACTTCCCAGCATACTCTCTCACCAGGAGGGAGTTGCTCACAGGCCTGACAACCTACTTCTTCTACCATGGGCCTGACAACCCGCTTCTTTAGCACACCCTTTGACTCAATTCAAACTGGGTGAGGGAAACCGCAACAACATCAAACACTCAGTTGACACCAGGATGACGACCACAACAGAAAATGGGCATCCACGAGGCTCCACACAAACATACAATGGTCTGCAATCCACACACAGTCAAGCGCTGCACGACCACAACAGTCCACTGGAAACACATACACGGGCTTCCCAAAACTGGTGAAAGATAGATACTACAACATAATAAGGCTTAGCAATTACGGGACATTCGTTTTTCCCCAACCAACAATACAGGACAGACTCACGGCTCAGGTTTCGGGGATGCGTGAGGGTGTACAGAGATCCCACACATAGACTTAACGGTTCAGGTAAGGATTCCCTAGAACAAACACCGAAACAAAGGTTGATCCTGGACACTTGCGAGTTCAAACGGAGGATGGACAATGGGAGGAGGAACCCCCATCACGGCTCAACTCAACAATTTTAACTACATGCGCTTGGGTTGACACTTGTCACCCATGAAGCTCGTTCCTTCCCATTTGGAAGTCACTCGTCCTTCCAAAGAACTTAGTATAAAACATCACATTTACATGGATTTTGGAATAATATTAAAATATTATTCCCAAGGACTTAAGCCCCTAGGCTCAACACTTAGCCTCTCTTTCCAACCTTCCAGCCCCCAATCCCTTACCCACTCTGTGGAAGCTTAGTCCCCCATCACTCATTAATCGTGATCGGTCTGCACGCAACAGTGTCTATATTTTTTATTAATGTTCTGCATGATTACATATACAAAAGTAGGCTCCCGGCTTTAACACTTAGGCTCTCCAACCTAATAACACATAAGCCCACCAGCTTATATAAACTTGGCTCACCAGCCTATAAAACATAATTACAATTCATAATGCAAGCTTTATACTTCATATACATGATTTACAATAGGGCTCGGCCTTGTCGACATTACAATTATTTACCTTTTAAAATCCCTTAAAATCACTTTGACTACTTTGACCTTTTGGGGCTTCTAGATGACATGTGAGGGTCCTCCAACTTCGTAAGGCCATAACTCTCAAACCGTGAGGAGTTATGTGACGTTCCACATACCACCATAAATGGAATTACATGTACTATTCATATAGAATAATATTGTCTGAAAATGTATCATAACTCATACTGTTACCCATCAAACAAACTTGGGTCCATTACCCAAACCTGAGGTCTCCAACTTCTCATGGCCATAACTCTCTAACCGTGAGGAGTTATGTGACGTTCTACATACCACCAGAAATGGAATGACAAGCACTATACATATAGGATAGTTTCACCAACAATTTCCTTGATCTTCATCTCATTATTCCACATACAAGCATGGGTCCTCCAACCATTCTTCTAGGATAACTCAATCCGCAAAGTGTCGGGCTTTCACCATAATGGGACCACTTTGGAGTTCATCCATTTGTGCACCTTATCAATCATGATAAGACAATAATGAGAGCATGGGTCCTCCAACCATTCTTCTAGGATAACTCA
>ML790739.1:51185-100225 GCA_009831015.1 Picea engelmannii | reverse complement strand
GAGGGTTTCACGAGGTAGTTCAATGCCAGGAAAATTAGGATCATCTCGCAAACAAGGTGTTAAATTCTTGACAAAGTCATGTGCAGGTTTGTCACACAGACCCTCTGAGTAAGGATACTCGTTTGCGAGAAAACGTTCAATCTTCGAATCGGAATCTTCGCTAACCATGATAGGCTCAGAGTTGGCAGGGGCTTTTGGTTTATTTCTCGCCATGCAAGAGATTAACCGAGCATTTTTCTTGCCTTTAGAATTAGCATTAGCTTTAGCTTTAGGCTGATTGACTGTAGGCTTAGCAATTTCGACCTGTTTGGTCACAGACATGGGCAGGTTTGTAGGTGGGTCGGGTAGAGGTTTGGGTAGCAAAACACTGTAAGGCACAGGGGTAGGCTTGCTTTCGATCACCATAGGCTTATCAACCTGTGGTGGGTTGGACTCTTCAAAGCCATTACGACTGAGAAAATCACCCCAACTGTCACGACGTAACCCCAACTCGTAAACGATAATCATTTTAATTAACCCCAAATGGAAGAGACTGGTATCGGCCTGACTGCGTTTGTATCTCTTCGCCATCTTAAACAGACTTCTATGAAGGTAGTGAGGTACATTGAGTTCAAAATCCATAAAAACCATCAATAGACGAAGGTGAAACAAGAAAACGAACCTGTACCTGCCCTCGCAAGTAACAAATTTCTTGATTATCATGAGCAGGTCGTGCCAGCGCTGCTTTAACATTTTTGCAGGCCATCCTTTGTCGCAGGGTTTCACTGTTCGAGATTGGAAAAGCAATGTCCACGGGACATCTTCCAATTTACAATTTTTAGACCACTTCTGTCCTGTAGCAGGTAAGCTGATTGTTGAGCTAAGAAATTGCTCATTAATATCCAGTTGCACATCCCCAATTTTGGCTCGGCAGCCATTGAATGTCAACGCAAATTGCCGAGCCACGATAGGGTTATAACCATCGAATTTCCTTATGAACGAGAGCCACCCGAATTTCTCCAAGTCGCTACAAGCGCCATCAAACATCAGCAGTGCTTGGCACCCGTTAGGCTCGGCCCTTACGACAGGAGCCATGGCTTATGTGCATGGTAGGGTTTGGTTCGAACAACACAAAATGCAGGAGGAAAAACAACAGGGCTTAACAGCTGCAAGCGCTCAAAGGGGAATGAATCAATGAAACGCATGCGAAGGTGGTGGGATTACTACCGCCATGCAGTGTATTAATATTTGGGTACAGCGTTGTTCCATCAGTAATCAACACATTAATCGGCCAACCCAAATCGGTGTACAACCATATCAACGTGCCATCCATCAAATGTAGAACCGACACCATATGTTATATTCATGCGCCAAGTGTTTAGTTCAATCCAACATGAAATCCAACATTAACCAACGATCCATCATATCAATCAAACGTTTTAAACCAATGTTAATCCAATCGTGCCAATGTATAGTTTGGAACTATGATCGTTCAATGTAAAATCAAACTCACAAAACAATGCACCAAGCAACGATTCAAAATATAAAATTGAAATCCAAAAGATTAATTAATGCGCCTTTGTAAAACTCAAACCATTGCCATTTCATATCAAATCAAACGCATTTGTTGCATATTCAAATGTTTATATTTCAAAGTTTTTAGAACATTGCAACAAAAGACCCCATATAATCAATAAGTCCAGAGCTCATATTAATAAGGATCAAAGCATATAAGACCAAAATCAATCATGACCTTTATAGAACCAAATGTAACCAGTAAATCTGCATGCTTAATGGCTCATTAATCAAATAGATCCAAATGCGCAATCAAGGTAAGAGTAGGCCAAGGGACATAAGTTTTGAAAGAACCTTTGCAGTCATACGATAAACCAATGGTCAAGTGACTTTCAGAAAAATCAATAAAAGATGACGACAGTCCAAACAACGATAGAGGGGTTTTCACACTTTCAGTTGTGAAAACTAAATCGAAACCAAATTGCAATTGTCGCAAAAATGAAACAAATGTCTAGTTGTACAATGCGACGATGATTTGTCGTTTAGAAGACAAGAGGTGTAGGCAGCCTTTTTTTAGATCAATTAAAAAAATGAATTGGCTGCCAACATAACCTTAGTGGCCTATATCTGTAGCGTTGATACAAAAGGTGATGGTGAAAGGGAGTCTTCGTCGTACCTGGGAAGACGTTGTTCAAACTCACTCAGGATCCTTGGAGGGTACACCCACGGGTAAAACTGTGTGGGAACTTGCACCAAGGTGTAATTTCATTAATAAGGTCATCAACGTAACTGATCCACCTGCTCTATCCCAACCCCTTCCTATATTGATCTTGCGATGTTGGATTTCATCATCAACTAGTGGTTTCATTGTGGGAAGGCTTGTTTGATTGTTTGCTTCTTATATTTGTAGTGTATGTTGTTTGTTTTCCTTAGTGGACCTTAGGTTGAGTCAGTGTCAATGGCGTCAATTCCTGGGAGTACCAACGAAGGAATGCCTTTTCCCAAGGAACCTTTCACCTTTCCTTCTTTTGGAAACATTGGTCCTTCGTGCATTTCCACACTAAGTCTTCTGGGACTCACCATCGGGTTACCGGTATGGTTGTTCCCCACTATGGTGATCTCGACTTTTCCCAGTGATTCTAATGCACCTAATGCTTCGGATGTAAGCACACCACCCACAAATCAACCTCATGTCAACCTTTCGCCTTATTCACTTGTTAGGTCTCCTTCCCTTTCTCCTTCTTCGCCTCGTGAAATCTCTAAAGCAAGTAGCCAGGTTGATAAGAAGAAGAAGAAACAGAAGGGGAAGAAGAAGGAGAATCAGAAAGAGACCAAAACTCCAACTGCATCAGGTCATGTTGGATCCGAGCAACCAAATGCTATTAATTTTACTATGAGTATTGATAAAGTCGACAAGTCTAAAATGAAGAATCCTAAACTCAAATTTCCTTCCAGGTTTTGTAAGGGTGACCACTTTCTGAGGGATTTCCCTGGTCTCCCCAAGGTTTTAGAAATGTGGTCTTCCACGTCATCAACTCCCGTTGAACATGCTAGTGACACTCCATTAACTAGTGACGTTAAGGTTGGTAAGAAGAATAGAACTGTCAAATTTCCTTGTATGTTATGCGAAGATGATCATTACTCTCATCTTTTCCCTCGTATGGATGAGGCTTCTTATCTTTTGGAAAAGATTCAACTTCCAACTGGTTATCATAAGATCTCTCCCAAACCATCATTAGTTGATGGAATGATCAATCTGGTTCCATCCCCAGTCAATCCAGTTGATCAGGTGGTCAATCTGGTTTCATCCTCGGTCGAACCACTAACCTAAGTAGTTGATATAGTTATATCATCGATCACCCTGACTCTTCATATGAAAAGAGAAACCCAAGTGATTCATGCAGTTCTGTCATTGATTAGCCCCACTCTTCATCTGAAGAGTTCCAAAGTGGTCTATCAAGTTATGTCATTGATTGATCCCACTCCTCCCTTGAAGAGTGCAACAAAAGTGGTCAATCCAGTTTCGTCATCGATTGATCCCACTCCTCCCTTGAAGAGTGCAACCAAAGTGGTTGATCTCATTCTGTCATCGGTCAATCCCACTCCTCATTTAAATATTGAGCATGTCGCTCAGTTCTACCTCGTTAATATTGACTCACCAAAACAAGGGGGCACTCCACCTCGTTAATTTCTATTAATTGGAATCATTTGATAGAACCCAATATTCCTTCTTACGTGCCTTTCCAAATCACCGTGCAGGTTTGTGATAGCAATATTCCTAACACTATAATAGATGAAGGTGCTTTTTTTTATCATATTATCTGTGAATGCTTGGAAATCTTTTGGTTCCCCGCATCTTGCGCCTGTGACTTAGAATTTGTTGACCTTTGACAGAAGAGTTAGTCAAACTTTATGGATCCTTCCTCGGTTTCCAGTTACTTTAGGAGGAAAAATGATCTACGTCGATGTGATGGTAGCTCACGAACCCTTGGAATTTAACCTGCTCCTCGCGAAAGACTATGTATATGTTATGAGAGATTTTGTGTCCACTCTCTTTAGAGTGATGTGTTTCCCTCACAACAGAAACATAGTAATGATCGACCATCTTTCATTCATTGACTCTCATGTGATGGTCAACCATCTGCCTTCCCTGAACAGTCCATACATGCCAGCGATGTCTACCTCACCGCAGGTCAAATATGTAATGACATGCCCCATACGTTAAACCTCGCACGAGAGGGAATCTATCCCTTCTCTTGACTTAGATCTGGTAGTTGACATGGTCATCTCTTCGATAGGGCTATTAGAGCCAGATCTCCCTACCCTTATCGAGGTCGTCGACATGTATTCCTTCCAAAGTGTTTTTCTTCCATCTGGCGAATATCTCCTAGAATCCATGGCTGATGTTTGTCCCTTGACATGTATTCCTTCCAGAGCATTGTCCTCTTGGAAGCCATGATCAAGGAGAGGTTTTGAGCATAGTTTTTCTTCTCTATGGAAATCTCGCTAAAAAATGAAACAAAGGTCTTGAGCATAGTTTTTCTTCTCTGTGGCAAGCTTGTTAAAAAATGAAACAAAGTTTTTGAGCACAGTTTCTCTTCTTTGTGGAAAGCTCGTTAAAAAATGAAACAGAAACTACGAGCATAGTTTTCCTCTCTGTAGCAAGCTCGTTAAAAAATGAAAAAGTCACCTCTCCTATCAAGTCGAGTCTTTTCACTAGATCTCGTAGATATCAAGTCAAGTATTTAGCTAGATCTCATAGATGTTGAGTCGAATCTTTCATTAGGTCTCGTTTTTTAACCTTCCTTTCATCCTCCTTTGTCAGTTGACCTTTTTTCCTCCATCCGGTACAGAAATCGGTGACAATATAAGCGTCGAAGAATGAAACGAATCTTGGGGGGACATGTTTCCAACCTTTGATTATCAATCTGGAGTTAAGCCACTAGATTTTCAAGCTGGGGGAAGAGTACCAACCATCCATGGGTATCCCTCAAAACCTTTGGAAATTACGTTGGGAAATTACAAGCATAATTTAATTTTGTTTCAAGCTTGTGTAAAAATGAAACCAATTTTGAGCTTAGTCTTTGTTATTTCTCGTGCTCGTAAATACATGAGAATGTGACCGAGTATACTTTTATCACTTTTTTGGACTCGTAAAGGTTATACAAAAAATGAACCCCCTAGAGTTTTCTTTAATCTCTTTTCAAACTCTCTAAACATGAAAAGATTATCGAGTGATCTTGCTTCCTTTCACACTCATTAAAAGGTTTGAAAGGGTGTCTTTCGAGTGATATTTTATCTCTTTTACGTACTCGCGAGACTAATTATGAAAAATGAACACTCTAATCAAGCATGATTAGAAGAGTTCTCCCATGTATTGTTTTACATTTTTTTCGGGCTTGGGAGACTAAATTTACAAAAAATGTCATCCATGGAGTTGCCTTTAAGTTCTTTTCAAACTCTCTAAACATGAAAAACCATCGATTTTTCCTTCTCTGGACTCGCTAAACTACACATTGAAGGACCCATATGGTAAGGAACCCTTACTTCTTCCATTTCGTTAAATAAAGGAAGAGGAGCTTACCAAAGGTGAGTAATATCGAGCATGTGTTACCCTCCTCGAGCTCGTTAAATGAAAAGGAGATACTCATGGCACGTATGGAAACTATTGTCACCCTTGAACATGGAACCTATTTGTGTCTTGTCTTACAGTTGGGTAATCTTCTTATCTCTCAGTCATACCAATTCCACGAGTCACCATACTTTTTCTTCCATTCGAAGAGTTCTCTTATTTTTCGTCACATTACATTATTGGTACTCGTCGAGTCAATGTTGCCAAGCCAGTTGTCGTGCCTCATCATGTTGAAGGGAAATTTCACTTCAAACCATCCATCTACAGTATTTCCAGTTTCCATTTCCTGTTTCATTCCATACTCATTCAATTCGCCATCTTACATCACTTTCCTGTGTCAGTTTCGTGTCGATTATGGGGGATACATAAAGGCCCTCCTTCGACGAGTCTCTTCCTATCGAATTCAACACATCATCCAAGAATTAGACTTAGAAACCAGTTAATACCTTGGGACCTACATGCCTCAATGGCATGCCTCCTCGCTTCCAACAGTAGGTTTACATCATTGACCTCTGATTGGATGACTTCACGAATGTTCGACCTTGGTTCATTTATTCACATTCATTGGAATGTACTAGGGTACCTTGGGAGTCATTGACATCATTGGTGATTTATCACGCACTTGTTAACGGTTTACCTCAATGATTGGTAATCAAGTGGTTTCTACCATGTTCAACATTAGATCATCTATTCACATGGCTAGATTCATACCACATCGGGATTGGGACGAAGACCCTGGGTTGAGTGTTCACTTTGTTATATGATTTTCCTATCCTGTGAAGGAGATCATATGAGCATGTTGATATATATATTGTCACATAGATCCAAATTCTATTGGTTAGTGGCTATGTTTTATCATCTCATAGATCCACTGTGTATTTTTGGTGGCTACGATTAGTTCATGTCATGGAGGTATGGATCCACATTGTATCTTTCGTGGCCATATACTTAGTCAATATTTTTCATGGATCCGTAGTGTATTGGTCGGTGACCATGCTTTAAGTCATCTCATATTCCGAGCATAGGTATGCTTGCCTTGGAAATGGAACATATATTAATATTGTTTAATGGTTGTTGCAACTTCTTTCAGGTTCTCCAACTCCACACCCTTGCATTGAAGAATTGTAAAGTGTTTCAGCGATCGGTTTCTCTTTTGACCTCACACTTTAGGGGGCAATCTATTACACACCAAAATGCCACACTTAAGTACCTCACCCTAAGTGTCATAAAAGTGTCATACGCACCTTGCTAAGTGTCGCATACACCTTGACGCCATGAAACAACATATGTCACAATCCCTAGTCAATGTGGAGGAGAAATATATTATATGAAGGTCAAAATACTATGTGCACATGAATTATTTATTAATATTCATAAAAAGGAAATTAATTTAGTGTGAGAATCCACCTCACATTTAGTTTCCTAATCTCAAGGAGAGGTTGAGAATCTCATGGATGGTTGAGATATTTTCTCAAACCAAAATCCTAATTTGGTGGATCTTGAGAGATATTTCCTCCTTAAAATCCTTGAGAGATATTTTCTCCCTAAAATCATTGAGAGATATTTTCTCCCTAAAAATCTTGGAGATCCCGTTTTAGTGGATCTAGTGAGTGATCTTCTCCATGGTGGTTAAGCCTCCAAATCCTATATAATGAGGGCTTTCCATGGAGAAGAGAAGTAATTACTAGAGGTATCAAACCTTTGATTCAGGATAAAGGAGGAAGATTGGAAATATCAGACTTATGATTGTGGGATTCCTGCAAGGGTCTAGATGAGGAGAGATTGGAGGAGTATTGCATCATTATCCATGTTTGTAAGTATTCTCTTTGGGTTCTCATTTTAATATACTTGGCCTATTTCCTTCAAGCATGTGTATTCTTACATGTGCTTGTCTACTGTTCCTTCAATATTTGTAGATGAATTTGTTTGATCTAATCTTGTAGAGCAGGATTTCTTTGTTTCTCTTTGTTGTCTATTGCATTTCATGTATCAAGTTGTGCTAAGGATTTTGGAGATCAATCTTGGATTGGAAGCAGCGAGGACAAACTTCAAAACTAGGTGCATCATACCTTTCCTTCCTCTCTCTCTCTTTCTGATTAGTTAAACTAAATTCAAAGGGACGTTGGTGTCCACTTGTGTTTTTCTGACTTGGTATTAGGGGTCTGTAATCCAAGGGAAAGTTCACCTGTCCACAGGGGAATATTTTTGTAACAATGCATTGTATCATTTTACAACTATGCTCACTCCTTTGGGTGTAAGATCCCCGCGCACTAACTTAATGCGCGCAGAACCAAACCAACAAACTTGTTTCTTCATCTCACCAACATATAATTAAATTACAGTTACATTGATATTTACACTTGGGGTTCATCCTAGGGGTATTAAAATCTGCTCCCCCTTATTTATGCATTGTCCTAAGTGCAGTATATAAACATATACAATAAAAAATTCTAAAATTCTAAAAATGATGTGGGTACTCTACCCACATAGCATCTTCATGTTCCCAAGTTGAATCCTCAGGGATGTAACATGTCCAATGGACCTTTACTATCCCTATGGATCGATTTCAGAGCTCCTTGATATTTTGATCCAATATGTGCACTAGATGCACTTGAAAACCACATTTTTTCTCCACCTGAATCACATTCCAATCAATGACATAATTAGTATCAGGTATATATATTTTAAGTAAGGATACATGGAATACATTATGAATATGCATTGATGTAGGCAAGGAAATCATATATTCCACAGGCCCAATCCTTTCCAGGATTTCAATTGGCCCACAAAACCGTGCTACCAACTTTTAACAATTTCCCAACTTAAGGGTACTTATATTGGAATTTACTTTCAGAAACACATGATCACCCACATTAGAGTTTTACCCTTATCAGCATAAATTTTTTGTCTGTCCTACGCAATCTTCAAATTTTGTTTAATCTTCACCATTTGTTCTTCCATTTCCAAGAGTAATTCTAGCCCAACTACTATGCGGTCTGATGGGTTGTCCCAACTGACCTGTGTGTTGCATTTTCTGCCACAAAGTGCCTCAAATGGGCTCATATCCAGGGATTCTTGGTAACCATTGTTGTAAGAAAACTCTACTAAGTGTAGATAACCCTCCCATTTGGTTGGTTTATCTGTGACATACATCCTTATCATATCTTCTATTATTTGGTTGACCCTTTCTATCTTCCCCTCTATCTCTGGATGATAAGTTGTACTAAAATGAAGATTTGTTCCAAATCCATTGAAGAAACCTTTCGAAAAAATTGAAGTAAATTTTGGATCTCTATCAGACACAATTGTCTTGGGCATTCCATGTAATTGAGCTATCTCTCTCAAATAAACATCAACTATGCTAGTTGCCTTGTGAGTAAGATTTACTGGAATAAAATGGGCAACTTTGGTAAGCTTATCCACCACCACCATGATAGAATCATGTTTCTTGTTAGTTCTCGGTAATTTGGTGATAAAATCCACTGTTACCACTTCCCACTTCCACTCAAGAATGGGCAATGGTTGTAACAAACTAACTAGATTTATATGCTCATCTTTGACCTTTTGACATGCCAAACACTTGGCAATGAAATCAACAATTTCTTTCTTCATGCTTGACCAATAATATTGGCTCTCGACAACTACAATAGTTTTATGATAACCTGGGTGTCCAACATAAGGTGCATTATGCATTTCTCCCAATATCAGATTCTTTAATACCCGATAATTTGGCACATAAATTTTTCCTCTGTATCTGAGAATTTCATCACTTTCCAGTTTATAATCTTCAACTTTCTGCTGTAAATTACCTTGCTGCAGTTTTTCCCTTAACTCCATATAATTTTGATTTGATTTTGCAACTTCTAGAATTTTATCCTTTAGATCTTATTGACACGTGCTAACGGTTTTAGCATGCATTTCATGCACCCTCATTTTGAGTGCATCATCCACCTTGTTCTCTTTACCTTTGATATTCTTTATATCAAAATCAAATTCACTGAGGAAATTTAACCATCTTCTTTACGTGACATTTAAATTTGGTTGTCCAAACAAGTATTTCAAACCATAATGGTTTATCCTCAACTCAAATCTCTTTCCCATAAGGTAGTGCATCCACATCTTCAAGGCATGCACTATGGCTACCAATTCTAAATCATGAGTTGCATAATGTCTTTCATGTTCCTTCAACTTTCTTGATTCATAGCATACCATATAACCATTTTGACTAAGGACTCCACCCAGTCCTTCTTTACATGCATTAGTGCATACAACAAATTATTCTGCTGGATAAAAAATCCTCAGTATTGGATCACTTGTTAATAAATGCTCCAAGTGTTGGAAACGTCTTTCACAATCCTGTGTCCACTCAAACTTCACATCCTTCTTCTACAACGAAGTGATTGAATGTGAAATATTTGAGAATACTTCAGTAATCTCATGTAGTAACCTGCAAGACCCATGAATGATCTCACCTCCTAGACATTCCTTGGTGTTGACCAACTTTCAATGGCCTTTATCGTTTTGGATCTACTGATATCCCCTCCTTGGAGATGATATGGCCCAAGTAATGGACCTGCTTTTGGTAAAATGAGCACTTTATCAACTTGGCATACAATTCATGCACCCTCAATGTCCGTAACACCATTCTCAAGTGTTTCTCATGTTCTTATTCAGACTTAGAATATATTAAAATTTCATCCAAGAAGACAATGACAAACTTATCCAAGTAATTATTGAATACACCATTCATGAGACACATGAAGACAACTGGTTCATTTGTTAACCCAAATGGAACCATTGAGAACTCATAATGGTCATACCTTTTTCTGAAAGAATTCTTGTTGATGTATTCTTCCTTAATTCTTACCTGATGATACCCTGACTTGAGATCCATTTTGGAGAATATTTTTGCATTTTTCAATTGATCAAAAAGGTCATCTATCCTTGGCAAAGGATACTTGTTCTTCACAGTTACTTTGTTCAACTACCTGAAGTCAATACAAAGTCTCAAAGTTCCATCATTTTTCTTTACAAACAATATTGGGGCACCCCAAGGTGACGCACTTGGACGTATATACCTCTTCTTCAAAAGTTCTTCAAGTTGCATTTGTAATTACTCCAGTTCAGGTGTACTTAGATACTAGAGTTGCTCCAGGCATCAGATTGATAGATAAGGCAATATCTCTTTTAGGTGGAAACCCTGGTATTTACTTGAATACATCTTAAAACTCTTTCAGGACTATGTAGTCTTCAATGTCTGACACCTTATCCTTAGGTGTCTCTTCCATCTGCATGACAAATATTTGACACCCTTTCCTGTAACTTTTCTTCACCTGCAAAGCTGAAATTTCTCTGGCATTTACTGCTCTAGGAATTCCTTATACTTTCCTTAAGTTTCCTTCCTCATCCAAGCAGGTAAATTCTTTGTTATAAAAATCTAAGACAACATGATGTTGGTCCAACAAATCCATACCAATTAGGAAGTCATAGGAACCTAAGGGTATAATGTTCAAATCTGCGTTGGTGTTTAGTCCATTCATGTTCATTGGACATACTTTGACCATCTCATTAATATTTCTTTTAGCTCCTATAGCTAGTTGCACCATCCAAGGTTTTCCAACCTTTGTTCTTGGCAAATGAAATCTTTCGACCATATTAGGATCTAGATAACTATGACTAGCTCTTGAATCAATTAAAATGGAAATGGGATTGTCATTAATATTACCTTGTACTTCAATAATGTGTGATTGAAACTCATCTTGCTTGTTGTCCAAGGATGCATATATTTTAGGTACATGTATACCCATGTCCTCCATTGTTTCATCTTGTTGTGCATTGTGAACAATCTTCACTCTTTCACTCATGTGAGGGAATTCTCTATACATATGCTCTCCCTTACAACCCCAACATTGAATAGGTTGTTTCCTTGGCCTTTGCCCCAATGGCTCTGTCATTCTGGATTCTTTAGTAGTTAGTTGTTCCTAATAGTTATTTCTGAAGAATGGTGGTTTAGTTCCCTTCTTCCTATGTTCCATATTGATTTTCTTCTTGTCTTACCAAGCTTTCCAGTAAGTTGCTTTCCCTTTTTGTTGATCATAAAGACACTTATCCCTTCGTATTGTTTCCTCTAATGTTTTAGGATCATCATATTGTATTATGTCACTAATAAATGGTGGCATCTCACTCAAATATATCTGAATCTTAACTTGCTCATCCTTGATGACGGAAACATATTTCAACAATTCTAAGAACCTTCTTTCATACTCATGTATGGTCATACTCCCAAGCTTGAGTTCAAAGAACTCTTTCATTTTCTTGTCATAGTACCTCTTATTCAAGTATTTCCTTTGGAAATACGTCTTCAATTCTCTCCAAGTCACCTTCTTCTCATCAATATGTTGTACCTGCACATATTGATCCCACCACATTGATGTTTTTCCCTTGAGTTGATAAATAGTAATTCTACCTTCTCTCAGTGAAGAGTAGTTATGCAACTGAAAATACTTTCTCATATTTAGCAACCATGTTTCTGCATCCTCATCCTTTTTGTTTTCACCATCAAAAGTAGGAGGCTTGATTTTTTTCATTTCCCCCTCAAGTTCATCCACTCCATACTTCTTTGTTTGCTTCCTAATAGGGGATGTAATTGCACTATTGCGCACTATCCTAGCGGAATGCCTTGGAGAGTGGTGGTATTGTATTCCGACACTTATGTTGCGCATTGTTATTCCCCTCTTACCATGAGACTTATGGCTTCCTCATCTTCTTGACTCAGTTTTCTTATCCATCTTCTTCTCTATTCTATCAAAACTCTACATCAACTTGATGTTAAATTCTTCTTGTTGTTCTTTGGCTTTCATAAGCCTCTCATTATCATCTTTATGACTCGGGACATCTCTTTGTAAACATTTTATGGTTTCCACCAAGTTCATGATTTCTTCCTTACCTTCTCCATGTCCATTGGAATTTTGTACCTTCATTACCCATATGGACACGCATTCCTTCGATCTCTTCTTCATGACTGAAAATCCCCTGAACCTCTTCCATGATTCTAAACTTGTGTTGATTCTGATCTGATCTAATGTTGGTAACTGTGCAAAATGTGCAGCCAACAAAATTTGTTAGGCTAGACAATTTAAAAAATCATGAAATGATGTACAATTTTGTTGTCATAAAGTTTCAGAATCCTCTCTCCTGATTTATTGGGGAGATTGATCACCTAATTGACTTCATGCACACTACTTCTCAATTATTAGCATGCACCAATTTTTACATACACCATGCTAAAACGTAGTGGATTCACCGCGCACCATTATCTAGTGTGCATATGTTTCTATCGCATGCCCAATACTTTGTGTGCATGACCAACACTACACCACACTACTTCAAAGTGAAGTGTGTTTACACCACGTGCCAAAATTCAAATGCACACCCTATGATGCCAATCTTCAACGTTCTTTATCGCGTACCTATATTTTGTGCATGTCACATGTTATACATGGCGCAGTGCCAAATCTTAGTGTACATATCCTCTACACCCTTTTAACTTTTGTGCAACATCAATGTTCAATGCACACAGCTACGCAACACCATTTTTCCACACCTTGACTCTGCATAGTACAATGCCCTAATTTTAATGCGCACTCCTGTGTACCTTTAATTTTATGTGAATCACTATTATTTAGCGCGCACAACATCCTCGACACTTAACTGATTTTTCCACAATTTTTCACTACAAAAATTGAGGCTTTTTTTTATTATTTTAAACTTTCGCCCAACTTCCACCATGGATGTTCGACACTCATGAAAATTTCCCAATTTCACTTCAATACATCCAAATTCAATCAGTTTTTGTCTAAATTTCCTTTAAATGGTGATTAAAATAAGAAATATCTCATTACTTAACCAAATTTCCCCAAATTATTCATGAATTTAGCAGCAGAAATTGGGGCTTTTGCCCAATTCCCATCGATTGCTTCCAATTTTTGCCAGGAATTCATTGTAACTGAAAATTCTTCCACTCCCAAATTCAAATCTCTATGGAAATCCACTTCAGCATGATGTTAACTCGGCCCATCCAGGCTCAATGTTGAAAAATGGGCTCTGATACCAATATTTAACACCCCGAACCACCTGTTGGGCAATGTCACTTGAAACTTTTTTTTCCTGATACCATTCTACCAGCAATTCCACCGAAATTGCTCTGACACAACTATTTCACTAATTACAGAGATATAGATACTTTGAAATGCATGATTACATACATTTTCTTAACATATTTATATATAATTCATAACAAAATTATACACACAACATAAACACATGATAACAATTGCATAAATATAATTGCAAACATAATTTAACACACAACTAGCACTTATCTTTTGAATAAAAGACACCAACTACAGAAAAATCTTCCATGTTCCTCCCAGCCTTAGACTGCATTGTTCATAATATTAACAGTGGGTCACCCCCCGAGATGGGGCTAAAATCCACTTCATAAGGGTTCCCAACTAGGTTACAGTATCCCATTCAATAGGAAATCCAGTCACATGTAACTCAATCACGGGTGACTCAATTGCAGGAAATTTTGTCACAGATGCCAATTCGCATTGACAACCTACAGTCTCTCATTCTCCACATGCTTGTTCCACCCCAAGAAGTGTGCGCCTTCTTTGATCAACGGTCCTTCGGTTGCCCCACTTCCCTTCCAAGGCTTCCACAACAGGTCAGATAGGAAGTCTCAGAGCCATGTCATTGTAGTTTGACACCTCAAGAAATAATTCCCAACAATTCTCTCATTTGGAGAGAATGCAATCTTCCACGAGCCTGACAACTCACCTCTTCGGTACAATGTCCCACAGACCTAACAACTCGTCTCTTCCATTTAGCTCTCCAAGATAAATTATAAACAAGTATCTACGACAGAACGCAACATACTAGTCACCATGACAATCGAGTTTAGTCACAACAATAACTAGGTTCACTCACTGAACATTTCCCTGACACAACAGTCGGCTCGATGGCAGAACAATCAGTTTTCTCACAGCTTAGTCACCTGTCCCTCCTCCTCGAACGATCCTCTCCCAGAATCATTGCTAGAATGGACTAAGTCCAAACAATTTGACTGCATGTTCCCAGCATGACACCTGTCAGGTCAAGAACTACGCTCAGTCCACAATATGTTCCCAACTTGACACTTGTCCTATTGAGAACTACTTTCAGCCACTCGTCCCCTCCTTAGGACTTAGGATATAATATAATATCCTTACTTTTCACTTTTTAAGAAATATTAATAAAATATTCCTTTTTGGATTTAAGCCCCTCAACCCAACCCTCTTGACCTCAACTAGTGGATTTTAAGGCCCCCCGAACTCGTTTACATGGTCGGTCTACCGCAGATATGTATTTTCATTAAATTGCATGTGATTACATTTACATCTCAATACAAAATTACTGATCTTTTGCGTCTAGGTTCACCTGCCTCAAAATATATAGTTCACGCACTTAAAACCAATGCGCTTAGAACGTTTGGGATGTGTGCACTTTTTCTTCAGTGCACCAGCCCCACGCCCTTTCACGGGCACATGTTACATCATGAATTATATACAAAAGGCTTCATAGGGCTTCAAAACCTGCGCACTAAACCTGTGCGCGCTGAGTCCAAGGTTTTGCGCCTATTCCCTCAATGCGCCAACCTTTCACATTAACACTTGTGTGCTTCATTCATTAATCTGTTCCACTTTCAGTGCGTCATTCCTGTGTTTTTACATGGGTGCGCACCAAAACATTAAACTGCGCGTTGTATCACTTTACAACTGCGCGCACCCCTTTGGGTGTAAGATCCCCACACACTAAGTTAATGTGCATAGAACCAAACCAACAAACTTGTTACTTCAGCTCGCCAGCTTATAAGTAAAGTATAATTACATTGATATTTACACTTAGGGTTCAGCCTAGGGGTACTACAATAACCCTAATAGATTATGTTTCCAACAAAATTCAATAATGAACTTAACATAAACATATTGTAGAGTTGGTCTATTAAACTATTAGAGTATCTAATTAGCATTATTTTCATTATAATATGTTCAAACACTTCATCAATAACTAATGGACACTAGCAATAATGCAATGGGTTTTCCCTCTTTCTTCTTGTATAAGAAAAAAACAAGTTTTTTTAATTCATTGATTTCTAATGTAACATACTTCTTACTCCGACGAACTTGGATAAACAAATATAATAATACAGTTGAAAGAAACAATATTAAGACTTAGTTTATTAAAACTATATTTGAGATGAAAAGAACATATATAACATCTTCTATACTAGATACATAGTTCAAATCATATACATTCTTTTTTATGGATTCATTGTCAAAATTTGAAAAAAGATCAAGGAAAACCGCATAAGTGGTCTTTATATTGTACATAAAATTCAAATCATTTACAAACCCAAAATATTACAACCATTTCAAAAATGGTATCAAAATTATTGCCTCAAAAGACCCTTCAAAAAATGATGAAGGTATCCACACTATAATAATAATAATAACTAAATTTTATTGGAAAGTTGTCCTGTGTAGGGATGACTCAACGAGGCTTGAAGATTCTTCTATGGTTTTGTACTTAGAATATGAGAAAACAACACACACAGGTGAAGCTACGCTCACAATCTCTTATTGTTCAATGAAGACTGATTACATCATTATATAGGAAACGAATCTACTTAGTCGGTTACAACAAACCACAAAAAACTAGAATCTACATTAAGTGAAGTAGAGTTCAACTACGCAATTGAATCTTGCAACTGACTCTTGCTCCATTATTTCCAAGTCTCCCCCTTAATGGGGAATGGATTGAATTCTACACCTAACATCTCCCTAAACAACTCAAACTTAATCTTTCCAAGAGGCTTAGTGAAAATATCAACAACATTTTCACAAGTATTACAATACATAAGAGCTATTTCATTTGACTGCAATTTTTCTCTAACAAAATGAAATTGAGCATCAACATGCTTTGTTCTTGCATGATAAATCGGATTATTCGCAAGCTTGATTGAACTTTGATTATCACATTTGATCATTGTAGGTTCCTTTTGTTCTTTTCCAACATCTTGAAGAAGTCTTCTCAACCAAATAGCTTCACAAGTTGCTTCACACAAGGCTTTATATTCTGCTTTAGTAGAAGACAAAGATACAGTAGGTTGCTTTTTACTACTCCTTGAAACAACCCCGGATCCAATGCAAAACACATATCCAATGGTTGATCTTCGATCATCCGGATTGCCAGCCCAATCAGACTCTGAGTAACCTGTCAACTCAACATCAAATGCATCATTATATTTAATACCATAATCAAGTGTTCCTTTTAGATACCTAAGTAACGCCTTTGCTTCATTCCAATGGCTTTCTAGAGGTTTCTCCATAAACTGACTTAACACGCTCACAAAATATGCAATATCAGGTCTGGTTGTGGTGAGATAATTCAAACTACCCACCATCTGTATATACATTGTGGAATTCACCTCCTTCGAACCATCATCACAAGAAAGTTTCACATTCTTTTGCATGGGAACAATAGAAGATTTACACTGATCCATTTTAAATCTCTTAAGTACTTCTATGACATACTTACTCTGACAAACAAAAGTTTGGCCTGCATTTCTCCAAACTTCAATACCTAGGCAGTAGTGTAACTCACCAAGATCCTTCATTTCAAAACCTTGTGACAACTACTCCTTGATTTCATCAATTAATTTCCCTGCATTTCCTGTAATTATTAAATCATCAACATATAAGGAAATCAATACTATATACCCCTGCTCGTCAAATTTGAATCACTCTTGCTCCTCATAAAACCTTGTTGAAGAAAGAAAGATTCTATCTTCTCATACCATGACCTAGGTGTATGTTTTAGTCCATACAATGTTTTCTTTAACTTACACACTAAGTGTTCTTGCCCATGTTCCACAAACCCTTCAGGTTGAGTAAGGTAAACCTCCTCCTTTAACTCACCATTCAAAAATGCAGATTTAACATCTAATTGGTGTAGCTTCCAATGATACTTTGTAGCTAAAGCAATTAACAATCTTATAGTATTCAATTTAGCTATTGGTGCAAATGTTTCAGCATAATCAATACCTTTTGTTTTTTAATACCCCTTTGCCACCAGTCTAGCCTTATATTTGTCTATACTACCATATGATTTAAACTTGGGTTTGTATATCCATTTGCATCCAATGGGCTTTTTATGTTTAGGTAATTCAGTCAATTCCCAGGTGTTGTTTTTCATTATAGATTCATATTCTTCCTCCATTGCATTTTGCCATTCATCATGTTCATTTTCTTCATCAAAACAAATGGGTTCTATGACACTTGAAATGCTACTCATTAGGGCATAGTCTCTATACCTCTCAAGGAGCTGAACCTATCATGAAGATATTCTCAACTAATTATCTTCCTCCCCACTTTGCGAAGATCTGTCTTCGCCTCTAGGTGAATTGTAACTGCTTGAAGTGTCCATATCACTGAGTCCTTCTCGTTGTTGTTGTTGTTGTCGTTACGGTTGTGGTTGTTGTTGTGGTGGCTAATGTGTTGGTTGTTGTTGCTTCTTTTCTTTAACTCCTTCATCAAGAAGTCCATGCCATTCCTCATGATTGTTGTCGTCATGATTTCCTGCTTACTGCTCATGGAAAAGTACATCTCTACTCGTAAATACTTTGTGAGTAGAAGTATCAAACAATTTGTATGCTTTAAATTCATAACAATACCCTATGAAAATACATTTAATGGCTTTAGCATCCAATTTCTTCCTATTCTCCTTTGGAATATGGGCAAAAGCCTTACACCCAAATACTTTCAAATTATTAACTGTAGGTTTGGAACCATACAAGGCTTCGAAAGGAGTGACATTATCAAGACACCTTGTTGGACTTCTATTCTTTAAATAAACTGCAGTATCAATGGCTTCAGCCCAAAATGCATTCGAGAAATTCTTACCTTTCATCATACTACGTGCACACTCTACCAGAGTTCTGTTTTTCCTTTCAGCGACTCCGTTCTGTTGTGGAGTGTGAGGTACTATAAACTGTTGTATTATTCCATGATATTTGCAATATTTGATGAAGTCCCCTGATTTATACTCTCCCCCTTGATTTGAATGGAGTTCTTGTCTGCTTTTCCACTATGGTTCTAAATTCCTTAAAGTACTCGAAAACATCACTTTTTCTTCTAAGGAAGTAAACCCATGTGTATCATGTGCAATCATCAATAAATAACAGAAAGTAAAAAGCACCTCCTAAAGACCTAGTCTGCATAGGTCTGCAAACATCAGTATGCACAAGATCTAACACATCTCTCTTTTTCCTATCAGGATTAGATGAGAATTCATCTCTGTGCATCTTTCCTAATGCACATCCATCACAAGAAACATTCTCATTCTTTAACATGGGAAGTCCTTCAACCATATTTTTTTTCTGTAATAACAATAAATCAGGATGATTAATGTGCCCATACCTTTGATGCCAAAGAATCTCTATTGGCATAGTTGCATAAGTTAGTGTGTGATGTGATTTGTTGGTAACATCAAGTTTGTATAGGCCTCCTGCTCTGACTCTCGTTGCAATAGTTTTGAATTGGTCCAACAGATCCTTCACTATGCAATAATTCTTGAAGAATTCAACCTTCAAGTTCTAATCTGTAATGGTGGACACAGAGATCAAATTTTTCTTTATCCCTGGCACATAAACAGCATTGCGAATGTGACGAATAGTACCATTCGACAATGTCAGGGGAATGTCTTTGTATCCCTTGATCTGATGAGCGTGGTCATCTCCAAGATATATGCTGGCTTCATTCTGTGTTTCTTTAAAATTAGTGTCCCACATTTTATTACATGTCATATGTACCGATGCTCCAGAATCCACAAACCAGGCATAATAATCATTTGATTCAGCATATAAAGCAGTGTTAGACACAAATAGCCTAAGATCTCGTGAATCAAAATTCAGGGGTTCATCAATCTCATCACTAGCAATAAACAACCTGAGATCATGATTTGAAGATTTTTCTGCATAATGACCTAAATGTGTTCTAGGTTTATTCCTAGCCTCATCACTCTTCTTCTTATGAAAGTCTCTAATAATATGTCTAGGTCGACCACAATAAAAACAACTCTTTGACTCAGTCCTGTTAGATTGCATACCTTGATTCGGCCTCGGAGATTGTCTTCTCTACGATGCACTGCCTCCTATGCCTCTTTCTCCTGATCTCCCTCTCGCGGATCTCTTATTTGACCACAGTGCCAAATATTTATTATGAGGCTTCAGATTCGAGCACCTCTCTTCCTCTTGCGGCAAAATACCTGCCAGTTCTTCAAAAGTAGGAGGTTTCTCCCTTGCTGCGAGACCTGTTATGAACATCTGATAATCTTATAACATACCATTTAAGGTAATAGTGATAAGATCAGTGTTGGAAACAGTTTCCCCTACATTTCCTAGCTTGTCTTTCACCTCTTTAATACGACCCAAAAATGAACTAATAGATTCATTTCCATCCATCTTAATGCCTAACAATTTAGTTTTCAGGAACAAAATGTGATTTGTGTTGCTAGTTTCATACAATGCTTTAAGCGTTGTCCATGTTTCAACAGAAGTATTAGCTTCTCTAATATGTGGAATTATGTTATCTTTAACTGACATACGCAACAGTACCTTGGCCTTGTTTTCGCGCTTCTCCCAATCTTGGATCTATGCTGTTGTCGCACCTGCAGCTGCATCAGGTTTCACTTCAGTTCCCTTCGCAATGGTCCAGACACCATAGCCTTCCATTTGGGTCTGCATCTTGAATTTCCAGTTAATGAAATTCGAGCCATCTAACTTGTTGGCTTCGTTGAGGTAGGTCTCTGCCAGAGGATTCGTCATCTTTGCAAGTGTCTTCTTGTTCAATCAGACAATTCGATCTTGAACTTTCGTCAAGTGATGAGCAGTTTGTTGCTCTGCCTTTAGATCCACCATTCCAATTCTACCTCTGCTCTTAGCTTTCTTAAAATAAATATAAGAAAACTTCAAAAAAAAACCTTAACACCACTCCATGCATACCACAAACTCATCCTCAAAAGAAACCTTAACTTTAAAATAAATAAAAAAATAAAAAAATTTTAATACATACATGCATCCACCTTTAAATCATCCATCCTCATATGCATAAGAATAACCCCTTCCTCATGCTTCAAAGCTTCACATATAAAAAATAAAGCTCATATAAAGACATATAAAAAACTCACACTCATGAAAAAGGAACCTTCACGATTTATAAGATATAAAGTGATTTAAAATTTTTACGCTTCCATCATTTGTATAAGAAATCGTGGCACCCTTTAATCCTTTCATAAAAGAAAACAAACGTGCAAAAAGCTCACGGAGATAAATCCGATTTCAGCGAGCTCGCGATTTTCCACAAACAATTGGTCGACGCTCCTCAAATCAGCAAAGGGGAGCGCTAGCGCTACCATAAGATGGCAGGATGAGCGCGAGTTACCACTTTCAACGCTCCTGGAGAGTGAGAGGGGAGCGTTAGCACCAAGTGCTCTTAAATGTACACAATGAGAGTGCAAGGGGTCCGAAAAAATCAATTTTATAAGTGTGAGAGCGTCGACACTCTCTAACATTGTATAGAGGGCATTGGGGAATTTTCCAAATCAATTTGAGATCGGATCTCGCCTCAGAGAGCTGGATCTCTCGGATCTCCAATGTGGCTTTGATACCAACTTAGAATATAAGAAAACAACATACAGGTGAGGCTACGCTCACAATCTCTTATTGTTCAATAAAGACTGATTACATCATTATATAGGAAACGACTCTACTTAGTCGATTACAACAAACCAGAAAAAACTAGAATCCACATTAAATGAAGTAGAGTTCAACTACACAACTGACTTTTACTCCATTATTTCCAAGTTTTGTTCCATTAATTTCCATATGTTCATCATTCATATATAACAACAACATGGATCTCAATTGTGCTTTGTTCCACCTATGGGTCTTCAAGGGTGAAATGACCCCTTCTCAATTGTGCGTTGTTCCACCTATGGGTTTTCAGGGTGAAATGACCCATTGCTCCTCAAGGCCAAGGGAAAGCCATAGATTCTCATTTTTATGATAATGAATTCCATATTCCTTGCACTCATGGTTTTTAAAGATTATGAGATTTATTATAATAAAAATGGTGTAATGAATCTAAATTTTAATGAAAATTTGGTTCAACCAATTTATAATAATAATAATATTTTAACAAAAAATATTACATATATAGATAGATAAAGTATGCATATTTCAATAAACTTTAAAATTAAATTATATATATCTAGTTTAATCATAATTTTAAAATTAAATTATTAATAATAATAATAATAATAATAATAATATAAAAAATAGAAAATACATTCTATAATTACTTGTACTTATTCAAAAATAAAATAATAATAGTTATAAAAATAAAATAAAACCAATATTTCTAACTTTTCATTATTAATCTTATAACAAAAATTAAAATAAAAAATAACTTGCATTATAGTGATTTATCTCTTTACGTTTTGAGCCACATAGTTTCCAACTTTATCGAATCAAGACAACTTTCTTGCCGGTGACAAGATAAATAGTGTAACATAGGTCCACATCGAAAGATCTTCAACATAATTAAAATAATTTTATATTTCTCTTGCATTTGCATTTTTTTTCATGAATATTAAATTTATAAATGGAAATCACCATCCCCAGAGTTAACAACTAAATTAACTAAATTATGACTATCATTTTTTTTTTTAAAGCGAAATTTAATTTCTTGAAGGGATGTAGATTATGGAGCATTTCATTTTTTTTTTTTTTGTAATTTAGAGTATGTATTGATTCCTGGTCAAAAAAATACAGATGTCTGAAAGTCAGCTAATTACCTGGCAGCGGTGCCCTGTTGGGAAACCACTTCTACAAGGTATCCAAGTTAAAAAGAGGTAATGGTGTCCATTCGAGAAACCACCATTATCCGATGTCCAGTACATAAAAATAAATTGTGCTACGAGGCCACACAGAGCCAGATTTATCAAAGGGCCAGATGCCATGCGTATGAGGGAAAAAATTCTACTGTGCCACGCAGGGCCAAAATAATGACAACAAGAGAAAAAAAGCATGGGAAGGCATTAGTAACTTGGACCTAGATGTGGCCTGGCATAGACCTGTGATGCCTGTGCTTTTCCTTTCTCTCGGTTAGCCATGGCTCTTCGAAGGTCTTGAAGGAACTCCATCAGTGTATCCACTCAGCGCCATCGGTCGTCTTCCCTGATCTGAACTTCGCGCATGGTCGTTTTGATGTGCTCCAGATCTTTTTTAATGATGCTCAGAGTGGTCATGAGCTCAACTCCCTCGTCATCCATGCTAACGAAAGGAGAAGGGTGGTGGGAGAGAGGAGAGGAGGCAGAGGAGCCCAGAAGAGGGGAAGAATGTGAAACAGCGGGAGAGGGACGAGGGGGGGGTGGTGGAAAGGAGGGACGTCGTGCGGGAGAGGGGGGAGGTGGCGCATAACCGAGCGAATTGCCCAAGAGATCAAACCACTCGACCCTACAGTCGTAGGGGTTTGAGAGGGGGGAGAGGTCAGTGACTGGATCAACGGGTGGTTTAGAAGGAGAGGGGATGACTAAATGGGCGAGAGGAGGGGGAAAACCTTCTTCAAGCGGGTGAACATCCATGGGGGGCAACGAAGGGGGAGAAGCCAAATTACAGTGGGGGGAAACAACTCGAGGAGGGCTCGAGGCTTCGCACGACTGATCAGAGGGGGGCAGTTTCCTTCCTCGGGCTTGGTACCAGGTTGCTCCACGCCTTGGTCTGCCCTTGGGTCGTGGCATGAAGGAATGAGGCGGTTTTGGAGGGGAACGGAGGGTTCGCACCAGAAAGCTCCAAAACGTGAATGGAGGAATCACACCAGAGCGGGAGAGCAGAGCAGAGAATGAAATGATTCCAAGGGGGGTCGCTTTGAGAGAAATGAGTGAACGAGTGAGACAAGGGGGTCGATAACACGATCGGTTGGAGCTGAGGTGACCGAGAGGTCTCACTGTGCTGCGCCATGAAGACGCGCAGGTCCTTGTTCGTGTGAGCTGCATGGTTCAAGTGAGGGAGGAAAGGCGACATCGAATCTTTTGAATGCCAATGAGGCTTTGAGGGAGGGCATGACGTTGGACTGCCACCTGGTGTCATGTGGACTGGCCATGTGGCCTTATACGGAGTTGCATCCATCATATCATGGTGGCACCGCATCCGGGGTATAGAACACTTAAATTAATCTATATTAAAGTAATCTATATTTTTAGTGAGTTCAAGGTTTTATATATTCGGATTATTTTTTCTTGAAGGGATGTAGATTACGGAGCATTTAAATTATTTTAGTGAGTTCAAAGTTTTATATATTTAAATTGTTTTTTAATAAAATTATATGAGTATTTTTTATCTCATACTTTAAAAAAAAAATTAAAAATCATGTGAGATATTTACACTAAAAGATGTAAATTGAGAGAAGAGAAATATTAGAAAAAAAACATATTATGTTTTCTCTAATATTACCTCACCTCATCCCCACCCCACTTTTTAATTAATAATAAAAGGAATCAATTGAAATATTGAAACAAAAACACTTAGGTGCACTTACTTAAAAAATTATGAAACACTTAACTTAAAGATATAAATTATGAACGACTTAAATTATTTTATTTTTAATAAATTCAAAATTTTATATATTTAAATTGTTATTTTTAAAAAGTTCAAAGTTTTATATTCAAATTGTTTTTTCTAAAAATCAACTATTATATTTAAAATTATTATTATTATGATTATTATTATTTTTTTTATAAAAAACTGAATTATATGAATACCCTTTATATCTCATACTCCTTAAAAAAAACCATGACTTTTTATGGAAACGTTAATTATCTGAATACCCTTTATCCCATACTGCTTAAAAACCATGACTGCGATATGTCCACACAAATGGGGGTGTGATGAAAGGGAGGCGTGTGGGACGGTGGGTGCGGCCCCTTTTTAAAAGTTTTTTAGTTATTCCTTCGTACACAGAAAAACCTGCACCGTTAATATCTACGTCAGCGTTTGGAAGGGTTGAGAAAAAACCACGCAATTTGTTTAATTATTTTAAATACTAAATTATTTATTTTAATGATTTGATTTAATTTTTTAGATTTATTTTAATGATTTGATTTAATTTTTTAAATTTATTTTAATGATTTGATTGATTGTGATAATACATAACTCTAACAACAATAGAATGGTTAGACTACCAAATGTTCTTTCCAAATTAATAACCGTCTTTTTGACTATGAAATCACAATTTTGCAACTAAAAGTTTGCAATTTCATAAATTATCGCTGAAATGAAATGACTACACACTGCAAACGTCCTTTCCCGGTTCACCAATGTCCTTTTGACAATGAAATCCCGAATTTTAACTGAAATGACTACACTGCAATTTTTCAGTAAATAATTTCAACGATCCGTCTAAAGTCATTAAAAAAGTCACGAAATAGTATGATATGTTTAATAACACTATTGACCTACTCAAATGTAAAATATCAGAGCTAGGAACAACAGTTTTGTCACGATGATGTCTCGGGAGCTGTGGCAGTTTTTTTGGTTAATAATAAATCAACATATTAATGGGAAGATGGGAGGATAGAAAAAGATCAAAACATAGAAAGTTTAGATAGTCTTTTTCTTTGACATAAGTTTATAATACCATTAACATTATGCTTTAAATATTTAAAAGTTTATAATACCATTAACATTATGTTTTAAATATTTAAAAATTTTAACAATTCAATAATGTTGTTTAATTTGTTTAATAATTTTTAACAATTCAATAATGTTGTTTAATTTTTGTAATGCATATAGTCAATTCATAAATACATATGTCATTAATGTAAAATCTCTACCAATTCAATAATGATATTTAATTTTCATAATGTATATGATCACTTCATAACTGCATGTGCCATTAATGTAGTCTGCCTGCAAATAATTAATGCTTCTCTATAGGGGCTTATAATATTAATGTTACATGCCTCCATACAATAGTGGCACACTTGCACTGCAAAAAAATTATACTAGTGGTGAAAAGAAGAAATAATTTTAAAATCGAATGAAATCTCTTTCACATTAAATTGATTATATAATTTTTGGATAGAGAATATAAATGTTTCAAAAGAATCTAGATATCATATTAAATTTGAAAGGAAAATGAATAAATGTTGAACTTATTCTTGTCTTGTTATTGTACCATACCAACTTGCTTTAATAGGATGGCAGATAAGTGGCCAATAGAACTACATCTATTAAAAATAAATTAAAGTTGCATTTCCTATTTATTTTCTAAAATATCATTTAATATTACTTATTTATTTCTATTTGTTTTCTAGAATATCATTTAATGTTACCTATCTATTTTCTCAAACCATCCATCTGTGACATCACCAATTCTTTAAATTGTCTTCCAAGTTTAATAGAAAATAGATTTGTACTCTTCCTTTTTGTCTAAGTAATTATTTGAATTCTTTTTTTTCCAAGAAATTTTTTTTCTCAAATTTATATAAGGTATAAATTCTTTTACAGAAATTGTGTCATGCTGAAAAATAAGCAAAATCGGTGCTGGCCCATAGCTAGCCAATACATACAGTCCCAATAGACTACTAGAAGAAATATACAAGTCGATACCCGATCTGTCAAGAGGAGAACTTTGAAAGCGAAAATAGACCAAAAGTTCAAATGCTGGCCATGAACTGCTGGTAAAGGGCATTATGGCTCGAAGATATTAATAAAGGTGATGGGGCTCTCAGATCCATTATCACAATGATATACCGAGAGTCTCCCAGCCACTTCACTTAGTGCCCTTTTTGATAGAGCGTTCGCCTCTGAATTGTGATATCTGGGAATATGATGGAAGTTAACGTCAGTGAATATGTTGGCCAACTCCAATGTTTGGTGCTTCCATCCTTCAATGTGGACAGATTGAAGATTGCATTTACGGTTAATCCAATCAATGACAACTCTAGAGTCTCCGAGAACTAGTAAGTGGTTTAATGACCAGCTGGAAGCGAGGAAGAGAGATGCGCACAAGCCCATGAGCTCGGCTTTGGTGTTAGATCCCGCACCACAGTTTAAGAACCATTTGGTGACCCTGGACGGGTGTGACTTGAAAGTGCCTCCATCTCCGCAACAATGGCCATTTGATAATGCTACGCCATCAAAACATAATAAAGTGTAACCGGGCGTCGGCGAGTAATCACAAGATTTTAATTGAAAGTCTTTTACAATGGTCGGCTGCCATTGAAAGGTGGATAATACTCTGTGAAGGACTGCATGGAAGGAGGGAGGCCGCCCCTCGAAGAGCACCTGGTTGCGCTCAATCCAAGTCTGCCAACATACATGAGCAATCAATGGGTGTGGGGCCGATCTATCCGATAGCCAAGATGCGAGGAAATCGGAGAAGGAGACGTCATTCCAGACTAGCTGAAGAGAGAAATGTTGTGACAGAAGGTTCCAGATATTAATTGTGAAAGCACAGTGAATCATAAAATGATGAATGTCTTCAGAGGCATGTTTGCAAAGGGGGCAAATCTCGGGCCCCTGCCAGCCATGCCTACGGAGAGCCTCCCAAGTGAGCGTCCTGTCCCTTGCGCAAAGCCAAATGAAAAGTTGAAGCTTGAGCGGTATAGACCACTGCCAGATCCAATGAAGCCACGGTGTATCTTCAGCAATGGCCTGAGGTTGGAGGAGGGGCTCATAGGCGTTTTTTACTGTGAGGATGCCCGAGGCATCACCTCCGGCCCACATGAGAGAGTCATTTGTGTTGCTGAGAGAGATACCCGCCGATTTTAAAGCCAATGTAAAAGCATCCCATTCCTTGGCCAGTGATCCCCGGAGCTGAAGTGAACTGCTATGAAGCCAGAGGTCGGGGAGGAGGAGGGCGCCAACAACCACTCTCATTTGTTCCAAGACGCAGAAGTTTTGAGTAGAAATTTGTGCTCTAAGTTGGGACGAGAGGATCGAGAGATGTTCCAAGCCGAGAATTTTATCTCTCCCAAGAGCAATCTCGGTCCCCGATCTGGGGTTCCAGCGAATCCAGTGTAAGATCACCGGTGAGGTAGAGATCAGACCCTTCCAAAAAGGTGATGCCCTTCTCAGTTCAAGTGAAGGCTTCCGAAGCCAATGGAGAAGTGGAAGGGAGCCAAGATATTTGTCCTGAATGACTCTGTGCCAAATGCTGTCATGAGTGACAGCTCGCCAGAAAGAAACAACCAGGAGCATCGAGTTGAATAAAGAGAGGTTTTTGAGCCCCCAACCCCCTACCTTTCGAGGTCTAGCCAGTGACTACCAGTTGCACAGGTGGAAACGGCGCTTTCCAGCGAGATCGTTCCACAAGAAATTGAAAGAGAGTCTACGAAGCAAAATGATTATTTTGTTCAGGATCCGCTCAAGTGTCATCCAATAGACAACAAGGCCTTCAAGCACCGATTTGACAAGAATGAAACACCCCCCCAGGGACAGCCACTTATTACACCAGAAGCCTATTTTCCTTTCGAATAAAGCCACTAACCAGCACCAATCAGCAGTGGAGGCTACTCCCGGTTTCAGCGAGTAGCCCAGGTAGCTAAAACCATCCTTCAGATCAAAAAAAGAGAAAGGGATGGTGCTTTTGTATAGAAAAAGATTAGCCTCTGATAAACCCCAAAAATGGATAGTAGATTTTAAGGGGTTAATGGACAAACCCGAAACTGTGCAGAAAAGTTGAAGGACCTCCAAGATCGCCAACCACTCTGGAAGGTCAGCTTTTGACATTAGGAGAATGTCATCAACGAACATGAGGTGAACCATCATGATGAGCCTTGAAACCTTTATACCCGATAATTGGTGTTCAGAGATGGGTTTGGCAAGCAAAAGACTAAGGCTATTCATGAGAAGAATGAAGAGGTAAGGTGAGAGTGGACATCCTTGGCGGAGCCCTCTTTCACTGTTGAAGAAGTTTGATGCCTCCCCATTAATCAGCACCGCAAAGCTAGCACTAGTGATGCAGGACATAATCCAGTCCGTGAAATTGATGCCAAAGCCCACCGAGTGAAGGATTAGTCTCAAGTAAGCCCAATCAATGCTGTCGAAAGCCTTTTTAAGGTCAATTTTCAAAATCAATGCCTTCAGATTTTTCTATTTTATGGAGTGAATGCTCTCGTGGGCAGCACCAATGGCATCTTGTATTCTTCGACCTTTTAAAAAAACGAGTTGCTCAGCCGAGAGACCCCTTTCCATAAACGACTTCATCTGGTTAGAGATAACTTTTGAAACTATCTTGTATATAAGGTTGCACAAGGAGATTGGTCTGAAGTCGTTGAAAGTGACAGAATGGTTTTCCTTCGGGATCAAAACCAGGAAGGTGGAGTTAAGACATTTTAGAACCTTACCTTTGATGCGAGTGTCCTCCACCATCTGAAGGAGATCCAGCCCCACGAGATCGAAGAAAAAAGAGAAGAACTCTATTGTCCAGCCGTCGAGCCCTGGACTTCTCTCTTTTTTGAAGTGAATCAAAATATCCTTGATTTCCGGCAAGGTGACTGGCTTATAGAGGTCGGTCGCTTCAGTGGTCGATACCAGTTTCGGAAAAAGGCTGGCAGTGGTAACTTTCTCAAGAAAAAAATGATTTTCGTTGGCTTTGAAGAGCTTACCAAAATAGGAGACAGCGTCCGCTTTGATTGCATCTTGTCCTCGAATCGTCTCATTGCAATCACTTTGAATTGACCAAATCTGTTTTTTGTTTCTGTTGTGGCTTGCTAAATTGTGAAAAAAATTGGTATTGGAGCCCCCCCACTTAAGCCAGGTCGCTCGGCTTCAAAGCCTCCAACTCAGTTCCTCTTCTTGCAGAATGTGGGCTCTGTACCTCTCAAGCACCTTTAAAGTGTCGGATTCCTCTAATGACAGGTTGGCAGAGGATGAAAGTAAAATGAGATTATTAATCTCAGATTCGATGTTGTTTAAAAGGGTTGCCTCCGACTCCTTCTTACGCTTTCTCCAGGACTTTGAATGAGCTTTTAATACCTTAAGTTTCCAGAAAATTCTCAGTTGGGGATTACTTTCACTAAGAAAGGATGGGTCTGTCCAGACAGAGTGTACAAGATCAGAATAGTCAACGGATGTAAGCTAGTGGTGATTGAATTTGAAGGGGTAAGAATTATGCTGGAAGAGAAGATTCAACTTTAAGATAATGGGCGCATGGTCTGAAAAGTAGGGAAGCACCACCCACGAGGTTGGGAAGGCTATGGAGGACATGAAACTATTAGAGATTAAAAAGTGATCAAGTCTTCTTGCAATAGCCTCATTTCTCGATCTCCCGTTACGCCAAGTGGGGATAAGTCTGGTCGACAGAATGTCTATGAGATTATTGGACCGGAAAAGGTCTCTGTACAAGGCTTCACTTGGTCCAGGCAAAGAAAGTCCGCCCCAGTGTTCATCTGCAGAGAGGGTGATGTTTAAGTCACCTCCTAGGATGAGGTTGGGGATTGACAGAATCCCACTGTTTGCAAGAAGAGTCCAGAAATGAAGTTTGTCCTGGCAGGGGCCATATACGTTTAAAAATGCCAGCTCCTGGTTGGTAGCAAAGCATCGGCCTACCAGCAATAAGCCACCGCAAGTCAAGTATGGAGTCAAGTCAAAGATATCGGGGTCCCATGCCACTAGCATGCCACCTGAATGACCCATGGAGCTAACAGCCACAGAGACCCAAGAAGGGCGGAAGGAGTGCATGAAAGCTCTGGATTTTTGCTCAGTCGAGAGGGTTTCCTGTAGAAAAATGACATCCAGAATGGTGTTCTCGAGTAGATTACGGAAGGAGACAGTTTTGAGGATGCCTCTGATTCCTCGTAAGTTTAGAGAGAGCACAATCATTATTTGGAGCGAGCTATGGCCTTCAAAGATCTAAGGGCCTTTCCATCAAGTGTAGGTTCGATAGGAGTCGCTCGTGGTGAAATTTGTAATACCTTCTTCTTTCTGTAGCTCCTCGTTTGTAGAGGGGAGAGCAAGAATTATTTGAATTCTTGCTATGCTTGATTTCAACGATTTGAATTATGATGGTATTTCCCTTCTTTTGAACCATTTATTTGAATTCTTGCTATGCTTGATTTCAGTGTTTTGAATTATGTTGGTATTTCTCTTATTTTGAACCATCCATAGCATGCCCAAGAACCCATCCTAAATTCTACCAAATTGTTTGTAATGCCATTTTTATTAAACTCAATTTGTAAAAGATTTTTCTTCTTCTAAATTATTCTTTGATTTCTTGTTTCATTTGAATTGTACTGATTTTCTACCATCTTTTGTTGGAAGTTTATATCCAATAATGTGCCTCTGAATCCTTAGTAATTTATGTTGCTTTCATGTTCATATGTTCACTATTGACTGTATGCTCACTGTTACCTATAATAATTTTTTAATCATCATCTGATTCAATGAAAAAACAAATTTTAATTTTTTATTAAGACCATTTTCACGGACAGATTCCATCCAAATTCCTACCAAAATCGTGATAATGAAACGGGGCCGAATGATTGCCCCTTATCCCATGTTGTATTAAGATTATTCTCACGGACAGATTCCGTCCAAATTCCTAAGAAAATCGTGACAATGAAATGGGGCCGAATGATTTCCCCTTATCCCACGTTGTAAATTGACACTCTTATTTATGACTGCTTAGGTTTTCTCAATTGATTGGTTGCAAATGTTAGACAAGTACGTTGAATAGTTGAAGTTGTATATGCTTATTTGAGCCCATGGCTGCAAGCAGCCAAAGACCTTACAAGTTACGAGGTACGCAGCCAGGGTTCAAAATTGAACCCGTCATAGCGTGTCAAAGGGTCCCTGGCCCGTCCCAGAAGTGTCCTAGAAAATATGCACATAAAAAAAAAGATGAATTTTATTTTTATCAGTTTTAAAAGAAGTGCTACATGGATGCTAAAATTCCATGAGAAGGGAAACAATTCCCGTCACCCGTACTTATTTCATAAATGAAACCTACATATTAAATGGATTATGTGTGAAATCCTCGACAAAGATAAGGGTTATGGCAGCAGAGTGATTGATTAACGCAGACCACAGTGTCTTGGCTCACCGTCCTGGCTCTATGCATGGTAAATGCATATTAAATCGCACGGATCTGCTACTGAATCGGGATATTGACCTGGAGGTTCTGGGACTTCAGAGTCCGTACTACCAGTCTCTTCAAATTCAATGTATCCAACAATAATCTTATTGGGCCCGTGCCTGATAACTTGAAGAAACCCCCCCGATTCATTTCTTGGAAACAGTGTTTGGGGTGAACCCCAGCTGCAACGAGATAGCACACTCCGCAAAAAACACTGAGTAGGAAAGATCTTTGGCATTGTAGTGGATGGCGTGACAATGTCTATTTGATTGGTTTGATTGTTGTTATTCTTGTAGTTTTGTGGGGAAAGATTAATCCTGTAACCCCTCACAATAACGAAGAAGAAAAATTGACGTTTAAGGATGATTATTCAATCTCTCTGCTGGATCCTGAGAAGATCGAAAACAACCTTGTATTTTCCCCTTAGTTTTGAAGAGTTTTTTAGGGCGTCTGCAGAGGTTTTTGGGATGCGATGGGGTTGCCTACAAGGCTATTCTCTTATTGGGAATGATGATTGTATTAAAGCGTGCAACATAAGTTTTTGTTGAACCCAGGGAATTCATCTAGGAAATTCATTCATCAAATTAATAGGATGGCCAAGATGAGCCATAAGAATCTGTTTTTCATTGAAGACCTGCTACATCTTCCAGGAGGAAAAAATTTCGGTCTATAAGTACATGCCAATGGGTAGCCTTTACTCACTTCTTCATGGTACGATTTATGCCATTTCTTGGACTCTAAAACCAGTAACCCGAGTTCAAATCTCTGTGGAACCTCTTTCTCCTCGTTTTCTTCAAATTGTTTATGGTTGCTTGCAGGAATAGGAACACTTCATGGTACCAACAATTAAGTTAATTTGGCAATCTGTTGATTTCTTTATTTGAATTTGATTATGCATGGACATTGTTTTGCAATGCAAGATGAAGTATGATTTCAACTTTGAACAACGACTGATTCATCGTCCGCGCTAGGGATCTGTTGGAATTTGAATGCCACCCTTCGAGGGAATTGTGAGTAGAGGGAGGGTTTATTGATCATGTGGAAAAGGTGTTGTGGAGTTTTTGTTTGAGGAAATATAACAAACGATCGATCACGCCACATGCATTGAAAGAGATTTTGACATCTTGGGAGTTCAAGGTTCGAAACTTGTAGTCTCCTCAAGGTTCCATATGTTGTTTGACTAGAGAGACTGCATTTGAGTAGAAATTATGATTTTCACAATCATTCACCTTAAAATTCGATTTTCATTCCACACTACCTTTTGTTATAGGATTTTCCTTAAGAATTAAGTCAAATAAAATATAAATATATGAATTTTATAATGTCTTTTTGTTCTTATTTATCCATAACTGTATGGATTTAATATTTTTTAAACATAAATAAATGAATTTTACAGTTTCATTTTGTTCTGCTTTATCCACAACTGTATAGATTTATTATTATTTTTATTTACTAGCCAGGAATAACAACCCTATCCAGGGATACTTGAGAACCCACAATTGTTTCGAACAATGAAGGGGAATAACAACTGAGGTCGAAACCATGCATTAAAATGACTTTTTCATGGTTTGGATCTACCACTAATGATTCCTCATAAAGATTATTTTCATTCAAGCAAGAATAACCTTCTCCCAATGCCACCAACACCCAATTCTACCTGCCTACTCAGTTAGAGTGGGTGGACACCAAACAAGGCACATGATGTGAAGTGGATGGAGGTGGTATGAAAGCTACTTGCATGGTTTATATAATCTATAATTGCATCTTTGTTTATTTGATTTAGTGTTTTAATATAATTATGTGCCTACACGTGCAAATAGATTGTGGAGGGATGTTGGTGAACACTGAGAGTTTGAAGAGGAAAAACAATATCAAATCAACTTTAAAAGATTTTCACTCGAGGTATTTCTCATTTATTACACACTTTATATTACTACCCTCTATTTTATAAAAAAAGATAGAAGAGTTGTTATAGAAAATTATTGGCCTAATTGTTGACCTAATGGTCTCTCCATTATTCCTTACCTGTTAGCTTTTATGTTTAATTTTTTATTTTCCATTTGAATCAATGTCTTCTTGCACTAAATTTCTATTTTATAAAAAAGATAGAAGAGTTGTTATAGAAAATTATTGACCTAATTGTTGACCTAATTGCCTATCCATTATTCCTTACTGTTTGGCTTTTGTGTTTAAGTTTTTATTTTCCATTTGAATCCATGTCTTCTTGCACTAAATTTGTGGAAATTGATGTCCTCTAACCAAACTCAAATCATAATGCTTGTTTTTCTTTAGTTGCATTCGTAATTTGGCTTGTTTTCTCCAATTGTATCCACAAAATGGTTTATGTTGATGATAATGTACCTCAATTCAAAACTTCCATAGATAACCTTCATTAAAATATGATTAGATAGCTAAAATGGTGTGTTGTGTTGCATATAGATCTTTTAATTTGCATTAATTGTTGATGGAAACCTTCATTTCCTAATAAATTGGACTTGAGAATCAACCTATTCTTTCAAGGTGCCTCCAACTCTTGGAAAATTGAAAAATCTAAAGAAATCATCTCCATTCATCAAATCAAAGAGATTAAATTATCTAGCAACACCAATAGTTCACCGTTGAGTATTACCTTACGTCTTAAGATCTATAGAGGAGATCTGCGGATTATATAAGGTGATCTGGACAGACGCATCACCTTCTTAAGATCTATAGAGGAGATATGCGGATTCATTGGAGTTGCAAACCCCTACAAAACGTCAAAGCTCTGATATTTCGTTTTGGGAAGTAGAGAAGCGATCCTTGTGCTATTTGAAACTGCTGGCATGGTTAAAATTATGCAGTGCCATACAAGTTGTTCCTTAGTGGATGTTACTATCTTCCGTGTTGCGTGAGAATTGCTTCTGTGTAGAATCAATAAGTAATGTCTGTTCAGCTATTGGCTGTATACATCAAACCTAAAAAAGGTTTACGACCGTTCACTCACTTCTTTTAGTCATACCGTGTGATTATGAGATGGATTAACTTAAACTCAGCATTAATCAATCTTAAGCCCGGACGCTCTTACCACATATGGAAGCGCCTGAAGGATGTGGCTGTTCAAATAGATTGGAGGTTGTCTTCCACCGTGAATTTATATTAACTTCCATTGGAGTTTCAATAAATTAATATTAAAATATAAATCAAATTTCAATAAATTAATGTTAAAATATAAATCAAAGAAATTAACAATAATAAATATTAAAGTGAATTTTAATAAATTAATATTAAAATATAAATAAAAGAAAATAACAATAATAAATATTAAAATGATGATGATTAAATTTCACTAAGAAATTAAGTGATTATTTCAATTTTTTTTAAATTATATTTTTTTATTTAAAAAGTATGGAAAGAAACCAATAATACTTTGAATGAGAATAATACTTGAGATATTTTATTTCTAAGATTATATATGTGTAGTTACGGGAATAATACTTCTCTCTATAGTTTCTCGTGATTTCTTTGGGGGTTTTAGAAATTGTTTTTGGCTTTTCAACCGGTTGAGTAATTGGGCATGTGAATTGAGGTTGGTCACTTTTTACTTTGATTCAATTTTAATTTAAAATATATTTATAATCTAGTAAAGAGATTTAAATATTTTGTATTTATTTTGTATTTTAAGTTTCATAAGTACAAATTGATTTGAGAGATAAAATCAATCCAAAATAATAATTGTTACATTTTTTCCCTCTTCTTTTCAATATGTGCACTCCACCACCTATCCCAAAAAAATCATTAGAAAAAACAAGAGAAGAGAGATGCCAAAATCCAAATAGAGTTAGAAACAATAGAAAAAATGAGTGGAGAAAGAGACTTAAAACTCCAAATAGAACTAGAGGAAATGATTGATAAAAAATTAAAGATAGCATTCAAACTCAAATAGAGGATAGATTCTTAGGGTTCAAGAGTTAATTATAGACAATGAAGGATAGGATTCAAGAAATGGAAAAACATAAACAATCAACCCAATAAAGAGGGGTTGAAGAAAATCAGAACTTGAGAGATAGGATTAAAGAGCTAGAATAAAAACTAACCAACAATTTGACCCTCAGTAATATGGAAAACAAATTGGATATCAAACCCATTAAAGAGGAAATGAATAAGCTAATTGAACTGGACCATGAGCATAGCAAAAGAGCCTTGAACCTCATAATTTTTGGTATAAAAGAACAACAAGAGGAAGATACGCTAGCAATAGTAAAAGAAGAATTAAACAATAAATTACAAATTGATACAACTTACCTCATAGAAGTAAAGAGGCTAGGAAAAATTAATGAACACAAAGATAGGTTGATATGTGTCAAAGTAAGTTGTAATGACCATAAATATAGCGTACTTAGTAAATCTCCGAGCTTAAAAGGGCCAAGAATATTTATAAATGAATACCTCATTCCCGAAGACCAAGTTGAATTAAGGAAGGAAGTTCAAAAGGTAAAAGAAGCCAGGAAAGAAAGAAAATGGGCAATAATTAGAAATCGAAAAGGTATTGTTAGGGATAGAGACTAGAAGGATAATAATACATAGGAATTTGGGACACTCGGGATCCTTTTTTGGAATTGTCGTGGCTTTCCATGGCGCAAAATTGTTTTTCTAGTTTATTTTAACTATTAGCTGGTTGTAGGATTCCAACCTACAAGAGGATAGTCATGAGGATTTCATTTTATGTCATCGTCATACACTAATTGGCTATGAAAAGTTACATAAAAAATTGATACTGTTTGGTTTGATGCTCTAGAGTTTTAAAGGAATCCATCGAAAAAATAATTTATAGAAAACATCAATGGCTACAAGATATGAAATTATAGCTCAGGTGGTTGGGTATCATGTTCTTCACCAGAGTTCAATTCCCTCAAAGAGGACACGTCGCGTAAATAACGGTCCTACCAAAACTTTAATGCACGTCAACTCTGTATCTTTCATTGATTTGCATTGAAAGCTCGCCACTCTAAATCTTGATTTGTATTGAATGCTCATAAAAATTATTTAATCTTTAATCAAAGAAAGGATCGATCCATGTCTATAAGTTAATTTCATAGCAACAGATCGATCCAAAACTTCAATCAATTTCCTATAAAATTCTAATTATATTTCAAATTTGGAACAAATTTGACTTCAATTTCGTTCCAAAAATAGACCATTCATACAAAATTAACTTACTCTCCCTTTCTAATATTTGAAAATTCTTACTTTCGAGGGCCATATCTTGGTCAAAGACATTGTAAATGAAATTAGGTCCAAGATAAGGTGGTCCTATGGATTTATGAGTGGACCACTTCTGTTGCCCCGACTACTATCAAAATTAATAAAGAGCATAGATTACACATACTTTATGAATGAACCAAGTGCTTTAACTAAGCCAATTAACCCAACAACGCCCTTATAAGGGGATAGATAAGGTGGTCCTATGGATTTATGAGTGGACCACTTCCGACGCCCTGACTACTCATAGGGTTAATAAAGAGCATAGATTAGACATACTTTATGAATGAACTAAGTGCTTCAACCAAGCCAACTTTATGAATGAACTAAGTGCTTCAACCAAGCCAACTGATCCAACAACTCCCTTATGAGGGGATTGTCAGACTAACATGATAATTTCATCATCTCCTATGTATGAGGCCGAGAGATGTTTTTAAGCTTGCAATGCACACACTCGCTACCAATATGGGTCGAGGTTGGATGCACCCTATGTTGGTCAAGAGACCTCCCCAAATATAGAACTTAGAACATATACTTTATAAACGTACCAAGCACTAAAACACAACAAATTGAGCCAACAAATCCCTCATAAGGGAATCACTACACTAGCATGATAAGGCTATCACCTTCTATGTAAGAGGATAGTAGACATTTTTTTCTTTGCAATTCAAACAACCACTACCTACATGGGCCAAGGCTAGTTGCACCCAACTTTGGTCAAGAGACCTCCCTTGTAATAGAATAGAGAGAACATATTTTTTGAATGGACCAAGTGCTACAACCCAATCCATTGAGCCAATGACTCCCTTGTAAGGGGATCGCCTGACCAACATGATAAGGTTGTCACCTCCCATGTATGAGACCAAGAGACAATTTTTAGCTTGCAACATACACAACCACTGCCTACATAAGCCAAGGTCAACCACACGCTACTTTGGTCAAGAGATCTCCACAAGGATAAAATAGAGAACACTTACTTTGTGAATTGACCAAGCACTAAGCCTAATCAACTAAGTCAATGAGTCCCTTATAATGGATTTCCAAACCAACATAATAAGGTCGTCACTTCCTATGCATGAGGCCAAGAGATGTGTTTTAGTTTGCAACACACATACCCATTGCCTACATGATCCAAGGTCGATTGTACCCTACTTTGGTCAAGAAACCTCCCTTGGAATGGAATAGAGATATACCCAGACCAACTAAGTCAACATCTCCTGAATAAGGCTATCACCAAGTCAACATGATAAGGTTGTCGCCTCTCATGTCTGAAACCTAGAAACAATTTATCTTGCAACACACACATCCACTACCTACACTAGGTAGGGTCAGTCACATCCCATTTTGGTCAAGAGAACACCCTAATAATATAACATAGAACACATACTTTGTGAATGAACCAAGTGATACAACTTGACCAACTAAGCTAATGAAACCCTCAATGGATAATTAGAGCAATATTATAAGCCTCATGTTGACCATTATCTGAAACAACAAGGAGGTAATTAGGAAAATGACAAAAAAATATACTTTGACTAGTGGACATTGATTCTTCGACCAAGCCCTGGGTGGGTTACAAATCGTTTGACCTAGTGGGTGGTGTCCAACAGGTGTAGAAGGACAATGATCTCGGGAAGATTGTAGGATGGAGACATGACACAGAAAGTGGGAAATAAGAAGGGACATAGGTTGAATGGGGCATTTGTTCAGGACCCTCTAAGGGACTCTAGGGAGGTTCTAGGGAGGGATAGAGAAAAACCAAGAGATGATGGGATAGAGACAAGAAGTTGCATAAGAGGAATTCAAGTAGAAGACTTGTCACATTGCAAGCACAAGGGGTGGACTAGTTATAGTTCTAATTATAGTTATAGTTATAGATCTTTAAAGTTCTATAAAGATCTTGAACATGACAACATAGTTGGGAGCCTACACAGCCCTTCAAGATCAGATGAATTTTGTATGTGAGTTTTACTTAACGTGCTAGTTTGACTTGGTATTAACATGTCCCTTACATGTATTGGCATAAAGATTACCCTTTTTAATGGTCTAAACTAATTGTAGGTTATGTGATTAACTGTATGATTAATTTAGACATTGGTTGTAAGTTAGCTTTAATGGTTTCACTAGGGTTTCTAACTAGTGATTAATTTTGTATGTGAGTTTTACTTAACGTGCTAGTTTGACTTGGTATTAACATGTCCCTTACATGTATTGGCATAAAGATTACCCTTTTTAATGGTCTAAACTAATTGTAGGTTATGTGATTCACTGTATGATTAATTTAGACATTGGTTGTAAGTTAGCTTTAATGGTTTCACTAGGGTTTCTAACTAGTGATTAAGGGGGTTATATATAAAAATGTGATGTAATGTTGAGTGATTAAGTGGGTTATATATATATAAATGTGATGTAATGTTGAGTGAAAAAAAGGTTTCGTGAAGTTTATTCTATGTGATATTATGGTCTTGAATGTTTTGTGGACTATCTTAGGTTGTTTATTAGATGAGATAGAGTTAGGACAAGTCATGAACCAATGCATATGTTTGCATGGGATGTGACGCGTATGGTCATGGATAGTTAGTTTTACTAATGAAGAGAATGGGTTAGAGTGGATTTCTCTCCTAGTTCTCACGTTTTCAACTGTGATTTATTTTTTCTAGTTTGTACTTGGTTAATGATTTTTTCATGTTATGGTTACTTCTTATAGTATACACTAGAATGCTTAAGCTTACAATATGGACATGTTAGGTGATAGAGAGTGTTAACGAGTTAAGTTGTGTTAAAACGCTATGGGTTTTTCTATTGCTGTTATTTAAGATAACACACAACTCTATTAAATATTGGATGCTAAGCGTCCTCGACATTTAGTCTCTAACACTTAAACACCACTAAATGTTGGATGCTAAGCGTCCTCAACATTTAGTATCTAACACTTAAACACCACTTAGTGCATTGCTTTGTTTAGCTTGAACAAAATCGTTGCAAGTTCCCTTTTTGGGCTTGAATTATTGATTCATTTATTCTCTCCTTCCCTCATTAGAGAGATAGTTGAGGGGAAGTCTTTAGTCATGGTTGTATCTATTTGAATAAAACACAACCTTAAGAGGGTGTGGTAGGTTCCTACATGATTTCGTGTTGTCCTTCCCTTAGGGATCCATTAATGAATCTTGCCAGCCATTAGGTTTTCCATTTTTCATTTTTAGCCAAAGCAATCCTTTCCCTAAGGAAACCTTCCTTTAGGTGTATCTCCAAACAAAGTATACCTTGAAAGGAAGCCTTCTTATAAATGAATTATTGGGACCATTTAGAACCTTTTTCATCTAAAATGATATTGTCCATTAAACCATTATTAATGTCTAAGTTCTATTCACATTTCAGATTATAGTAGAGGAGAATATTATATGGTCCTTCTCCTCTTGGATCTCATTTTCCTTAATATTTTTTTTAAGGAATTTTTTATTCTCTAAATAATTGCGTCTTCCCACATGTAGAGGGGCATGCTTACACCCATTTTGGAGTTTAATATAGATTATAGTAGAGGAGAATATTATATGGTCCTTCTCCTCTTGGATTTCATTTTCCTTAATATTTTTTCCTAAGGAATTTTTTATTCTCTAAATAATTGCGTCTTCCCACATGTAGAAGGGCATGCTTACACCCATTTTGGAGTTTAATAGATGGGTATAAAGGCAAGGTTAAATTAGGAAATGATTATTTAAAGATGATGTCAACTTTGGGTGAAAACCATTGTCCCTCCTCCATGATCTCTTTTCCTTTGAAACAAAATCTATACTAAAGTCTATTTGGAGATGATCCATTATGTGAGAGTTTTATATGATGTTCAAAAACCCTAGAATCTATAGATCAAATCATTTTGATTTGTAGTCATTGAACCCATTGAGGGATACACAACTTAGGTGTAGCATCCCTAGCCCCTGTTCCATGGCACACACAATTTCTTCCTTTGATATCAAATTAATTAATAGTATGCATTACAAATGACTACAATTATGCATTCTTATGCAGGCTTAATAATATTTAAACTAATGCATAATTAAAATAGTGAAAATCCATAACAAATATAGATAAATAATCACACAGGAATTATAACAAACACAATAGAAACACTTATCTTTTGAACAAGTCACCAACTACGTACATACCTCATACTTTGCTCCCACCCATAGACTCTGCTGCTCATAAATTCTCAACAACATGTTACCCTTGAGTTGAGGCTAGAACTCCACCAGGGATGGCTGCCTAAGCCAGACTAAGGTATATTATCATAATAACACTCAGGTCAAGGTGCCAACTACTGCAACTAGCCTACAATCTCTCATTTCCCACAACCTATTCCACCCCAGAAAGTGTGCCCCTTCTCTGCTCAACAGTCCTTCGACTGTCCCACTTCCTTTCAGGGGCTTCAACAACATGCCAGAAAAAAAGTCTCAAAGCCTTGTAGCTAGTGCCTAGCAACCTGGGAACAATTCCCAACAGTTCTCTCACCCATGGAGAATTCCCACGGGCCTGACAACCGATTTCTTCAAAGTACACAGAGGCCTAACAACTTGCTTCTTCAACCCATAATTCCCAGGGGCCTGACAATCGATTTCTTCAAAGTACACGTAGTGCATCCTGAAGGGCACGTCACGCAAAGAAACAGAAAGAGACGAGTGGCACCCTTGGAGCACGTAGTATGTCCTGAATGGCACGTCGCGAGTTTAACGGGTAAGTGAATAAACCTAGTCGACCTTAAAACTAATGATGTGATAAGTAAGATTTAAAAACAATTTTCCCTAATAAAAATGTCGTCCAGCCTAGAGAAATTAAAACCTAAGTCTAAGTAGCACATGTGGTCAAAAAAAATAAAAAATTAAACATGTAACATGAAGGGGGGTAAGAAATTCAAATTAATTTATTATAATCAAATTATAATGGAGGATTAAAATTTTAAAAAGGGAAATGATTGTTTTATTTACATATGTTAATTTAATTTTTAGTTAAAAAGAAAAGAGGGTAAATGGTTGTTTTATCTACAGTTGCTAAATTGATTTTTAGTTAAAAAGGAAAAAGAGAGAAACTTAAAATAAATAGAAAACTTACGGAAAAAGGGGAAACATAAAGAAAGAGATGAATGTCTAACTTAGTAATGAATCTTACATTGGGAACTTGCTATTTTTTAATTCAATAAGGAATTAAGTAAGGCATAAGTCATTAAGATTTGTAAGGGAATATTGGGACACCAAGGAGTGTTTTTAGGAATGTTTTTAGGAATGTTTTTAGGTGGGTGAGGGAAATATGAATATTTAATTAATTAATAAAATTGATTTTCTGGTGCAATTAGGGGATGGGTGACATGTGTACGAGGGAGGTTTTTCCTAATTAAAATTTATGAAAATAAAATTTAATGAGAATTTGAGAAACTAATTACTTAAAAACTCTATAAAAAGAATGGAGGAGGAGGAGTATTGATCTGATCTTTTTGTGTAACATTATGCTGCTGAATTTTTACCTTGATTGAACTTTCTCTTGTGGGAGCTGGGATGCTCAGCTCGGGTAACGAGTGGTAGCTCGACCTTGCGAGGCGAGATGGATGCTAGCAGTTCTCTAGTATTATGTAAGTGTTCTCTAGTATTATGTGAGTGACCGCTTTATAACTTTATGTAAGAGTACCCCTAAAGTTGGTTGGGAGGTACCGGTAAAGTCACATCGGTTACATATTACATGTATGTAATATGTAATACATGTAATATGTAATACATATTACATGTATAATACATCTAATATGTATTACATATTACACTACATGTAATATATTATTGAAAAGCAGGGACTATTCAACAAGTCTGACAAATTATTCTGTAGTTTTGTTTCATTATTTTTCATATACTCATCATTCATAAATTCAACAACAACATGAATCTCAATTTTGCTTTGTCCCATTTATCGGTCTTCAAGGGTGAAATGACCCAATTGCTCCTCAAGGCCAAGGGAAGGCCATGGATTCTCATTTTTATTATAATGAATCCCATATTCCTCGCACTCATGGTTTTTAAGGAATATGGGATTCATTATAATAAAAATGGTATAATGAATCTAAATTTTAATGAAAATGCATTTCAATCAATTCATAATAATAATAATAGTGTTTTAACAAAAATAGTATATATAGATAGATAAGATATATACACTTTAGTAAATCTTAAAATTAAATTATATATATGTTTATTTTAACTATAATTTTAAAATTAAATTATTTATAATAATAATATAAAAAATAGAGAATGAATTTTATAATTACTTGGACTTATTCAAAATAATAATGCTTCTCCCTCCCACCCTCTAGAGGGGGGCATTAATGGAGAAATTAAATATAATTTCTCCATTAATGCCTCTCCCTCCCACCCTGTATAAGGGTGGGAGGGGGAGCATTAATGGAGAAATTAAATATAATTTTTCCATTAATGCCCGCAGGGTGGGAGGGGCGGCATTAATGGAGAAATTAAATATAATTTCTCCATTAATGCTGAGAGGGGCTGGCATTAATGGAGAAATTATATTTAATTTCTCCATTAATGTCTTCCCCTCCCACCCTGTATAGAGGGTGGGAGGGGACGACATTAATGGAGAAATTATATTTAATTTCTCCATTAATATAATTTCTCTATTAATGTCTGCCCCCTCCCACCCTCTATTAATGACCCCCCCTCCCACCCTTTATAGGGCGCATTAATGGAGAAATTATATTTAATTTCTCTATTAATATAATGTCTCCATTAATGCCTTCCCCTCCCACCCTCTAAATTATATTAATGGAGAAATTATATTTATAGAGGGTGGGAGGGGGTGCATTAATGGAGAAATTAAATATAATTTCTCCATTAATGCCCCCTCGAGGGTGCGAGGGAGCAGCATTAATGAAGAAATTATATTTAAATATAATTTCTCCATTAATGCTCTCCCCTCCCACCCTCTATAGAGGGTGGAATTAATATAATTTCTCCATTAATGCCTCCCCTCTATAGAGACTCGGAGGGACGGGCATTAATGGAGAAATTAAATAAGGGAGGGACATTAATGGAGAAATTAAATATAATTTCTCCATTTTTTAGAGGGTGGGAGGGGACGGCTTTAATGGAGAAATTAAATATAATTTCTCCATTAATGCAGCCCCTCCCACCCTCTATTAAAAATAAAAATAAAACCAATATTTCCAACTTTCACTATTAATCTTATAAAGAAAAATTAAAAAAAATAAATAACTTACATTATCGTGATTTATCTCTTTACGTTTTGAGCCACATAATTTCCAACTTTACCGAATCAAGTCAACTTTCTTACCCGTGACAAGACAAATAGTGTAACATAGGTCCACATCAAAAATATCTTCGACATAATTAAAATAGTTTTATATTTATCTAGCATTTGCATTTTTTTTCATGAATATTAAATTTATGAATGGAAATCACCATCCCCAGAATTAACAACTAAATTATGACAAATTGTATTATTTTTTTTTTATAAAAACAAAATTTAATTTCTTGAAGTGATGTAGATTATGGAGCACTTAAATTAGTCTATTTTTAGTGAGTTCAAGGTTTTATATATTCCAATTATTTTTTCTTGAAGGGATGTAGATTTAGATTATGAAACATTTAAATTATTTTTAGTGAGTTCAAAGTTTTATATATTTAAATTGTTTTTTCATAGAATTATATTAATTTTTATTTCATACTTTTTTAAAAAATTTAAAAAATCTTATGAGATATTTACATTAAAAAAATGTATATTAGAAGAAATGTTAAAAAAACATATTATGTTTTCTCTAATATTACTCCACCTTATCCCTACTCCACTTTTTAATTAATAGTAAGAATAATCAAAGGAAACAAAAACACTTAGATGCACTTGCTTAAATTTTTTTATAAAACACTTAACTTAAAAATGTAAATTATGAAAAACTTAAATTATTTTATTTTTAATAGATTCAAAATTTTATATATTTAAATTGTTATTTTTAATAAATTCAAAGTTTTATATTCAAATTATTTTTTCAAAAAATCAAAAATCATATTTTCGAAAAACCGAATCATATGAATACCCTTTATATCTCATACTCCTTAAAAAAACCATGACTTTTTATGGAAAACCTAATTATCTGAATACCCTTTATCCCATACTCCTTAAAAACCATGACTGCGATATGTCCACACAAATGGGGTGTGAGGAAAGGGAGGCGCGTGGGACGGTGGGTGCGGCCCCTTTTTAAAAGTTTTTTAGTCATTCCTTCGTACACAGAAAAACCTGCACCGTTAATATCTACGTCAGCGTTTGGAAGGGTTTAAAAAAAACCACGCAATTTGTTTAATTATTTTAAATACTAAATTATTTATTTTAATGATTTAATTTAAGTTTTTTAGATTTATTTTAATAATTTGATTTAATTTTTTAGATTTATTTTAATGATTTGATTGATTGTGATAATACATAACTCTAACAATAGAATACTACCAAATGTTCTTTCCAAATTAATAACTGTCTTTTTCACTATGAAATCACAATTTTGCTACTAAAAGTTTATAATTTCATAAATTATGGTTGAAATGAAGATAGAAAAAGACCAAAACATAGAAAGTAGAACTTAATTAACATATTAAGGGGAAGATAGAAAAATACCAAAACATAGAAAGTTTAGACAATATATTTTTATTTTACATTGAATGATTATATAATACCATTAACATTATGCTGTAAATATTTAAAATCTCTATCAATTCAATAATGATATATAATTTTTGTAATGCATATGGTCAATTCATAACTGCCTGCAAATAATTAATGCTTCTCCTCAATTCATGGTAGCCTATAATATTAGTGTTACATGCCTCCATATAATAGTGGCACACTTGCAGTGCAAAGAAGAAATGATTTTAGAATCAAATGAAGTCGCTTTCACACTACATTGATTATATAATTTCTAGATAGAGAGAATATAAATGTCTCAAAAGAATCTAGATATCATATTAGATTTGAAAGGAAAAATGAATAAATGTTGAACTTATTCTTGTCCGGGTTATTGTACCATACCAACTTGCTTTAATATGATGGAAGATAAGTGGTCGATCGAACTACATCTACTAAAGGAAAATTAAAGTTGCATTTCCTATTTGTTTTTTAAAATATCATTTAATGTTAATTATCTATTTCTATTTGTTTTCTAGAATATCATTTAATGTTACTTATCTGTTTTCTCAAACCCATCCATCCATGACATCACCAATTCTCATTATCAATTCTCTAAATTATCTTCCAAGTCCAATAGAAAATAGATTTGTACTCTTCCTTTTTGTCTAAGTAATTATTTGAATTCTTGCTATGCTTTATTTCAACTATTTGAATTATGATGGTATTTCCCTTCTTTTAAACCATTTATTTGAATTCTTGCTATGCTTGATTTCAGTGATTTGAATTATGTTGGTATTTCTCTTATTTTGAACCATCCATAACATGCCCAAGAACCTGACATTACTACCATCCTAAATTCTACCAAATTATTTGTAATGCCATTTTTATTAAACTCAATTTGTAAAAGATTTTTCTTCTTCTAAATTATTCTTTGATTTCTTGTTTCATTTGAATTATACTGATTTTCTACCATCTTTTATCTTTTATTGAAAGTTTATATTCAATAATATGCCTTTGAATCTTTAGTAATTTATCTTGCTTTCATGTTTATGTGTTCACTATTGATTGTATGCTCACTGTTGCTTGTAATAATTTTTAAGTTATCATCTGATTCGATGAAAAATCCAATTTTACTTTTTTATTAAGACTATTTTCAGGGACAGATTCCGTCCAAATTTTATTAAGACTAGATTCAAAGACAGATTCCGTCCAGACTTTTTTATTAAGACTATTTTCTACCATTTATACATAGAACGGAAGACCTTACTAGGTACGGTTATTTTATTTTTTATTTTCTACCATTTATACATAGAACGGAAGACCTTACTAGGTACGGTTATTTTATTTTTTATTTTCTACCATTTATACATAGAACGGTCCTGCCAAAACTTTAATGCACGTCAACTCTGTATCTTTCATTGATTTGCATTGAAAGCTCGCCACTCTGAATCTCGATTTGTATTGAATGCTCATAAAAATTATTTAATCTTTAATCAAAGAAAAGGATCGATCCATGTTTATAAGTTAATTTCACAGCAAAGGATCGATCCAAAACTTCAATCAATTTCCTATAAAATTCTAATTATATTTCAAATTTGGAACAAATTCAACTTCAATTTCGTTCAAAAAATAGATCATTCATACAAAATTAACTTACTCTCCCTTTCTAATATTTGAAAATTCTTACTTTCGAGAAAAAAAATCATTCATACAAAATTAACTTTTTTTTTTTCTTCCAAAAAAAAATTTCTCGAATTTATATAGCGTATAAATTCATTTACATGTAGAATTGCTAAACAGTTTTGAGGTCAGATTGCACTCTCATTTAGGACTCATACAAACTATAATCTTCAAGCTCGAAGGAACTAGGCTGACCCTGTGTGGGTAAGACTGTATCTGATGTCGATAGACGAAGACTTCCCCATTACTAAGTGTTGTTGCAAAGGGAGGCAGGCAGCATCATTCAAAGATATTTATAGAGGAAATGGGACTCTCGATCCCTCTATCGCAGTGGTAAACCGAGAGCCTCCCCACCACTTCAGTTAGGGCCCTCCATACAAAATTAACTTACTCTCCCTTTCTAATATTTGAAAATTCTTACTTTCGAGGGCCATATCTTGGTCAAAGACATTGTAAGTGAAATTAGGTCCAAGATAAGGTGGTCCTATGGATTTATGAGTGGACCACTTCTGATGCCCTGACTATCAAAGTTAATAAAGAGCATAGATTACACATACTTTATGAATGAACCAAGTGCTTTAACTAAGCCAATTAACCCAACAAATCCGTTATAAGGGGATAGATAAGGTGGTTCTATGGATTTATGAGTGGACCACTTTCAACGCCTTAACTACTCACGGGTTTAATAAAGAGCATAGATTAGACATACTTTATGAATAAATCCGTTATAAGGGGATAGATAAGGTAGTTCTATGGATTTATGAGTGGACCACTTTCAACGCCTTAACTACTCACAGGTTTAATAAAGAGCATAGATTAGACCTACTTTATGAATGAACCAAGTGCTTCAACCAAGCGAACTGATCCAACAACTCCCTTATGAGGGGATTGTCAGATCAACATGATAATTTCATCATCTCCTATGAGGCCGAGAGATGTTTTTAAGCTTCCAACGCACACACTCGCTACCAATATGCGCTGAGGTTGGATGCACCCTATGTTGGTCGAGAGACCTCCCCAAATATAGAACTTAGAACATATACTTTATGAACATACCAAACACTAAAACACAACAAATTGAGCCAACAAATCCCTCATAAGGGAATCACTACACTAGCATGATAAGGCTATCACCTTCTATGTAAGAGGATAAGAGGATAGGAGACATTTTTTTCTTTGCAATTCAAACAACCACTACCTACATGGGCCAAGGTTAGTTGCACCCAACTTTGGTCAAGAGACCTCCCTTGTAATAGAATAGGGAGAACATATTTTTTGAATGGACCAAGTGCTACAACCTGTTAGCAACATTACTTGTCTTCGACATCAGGATATCCAGGTCTGCAGGTTGCACAAGGAGCGCCCAAGCGCAACGCGTAGAAGAAGTCTTGTTTAGACTTAAAATCAAGCGAGCAAACAAAGTTATAGTGTCAACGGTCCTGATCCATCCACGTGAGTAGATCGACGGTTGGCGGGAAATCGCAGAAAGCAAAGTTGCGCCGAGATTAGCGCAAATGGATCGCGCCCATATTGTATGCAGGGAAGAATAGCGGTCATCCATCCAAAGGACG
>ML790738.1:295259-310773 GCA_009831015.1 Picea engelmannii | reverse complement strand
CTTTGCTGAAACCAAGGGATTCTCCCTCGAAGAAGCAAGTGAACTTGAATTTCTATAAATAAAGGTATCATTTATGCTATTCTTGCTCTCTATATTTCTCATTAGTTGATATTTAGAATAATAAACTATGTTCCTTCTTGCATAATACATTTGGTACTTTATAGAAGAAGAAAGAATATAATAGAAACAAGATAAAAATTCATGCAAGACCATTCAACAACTACAAGAGGACACAAGTACATTATACAAATTTATGTGGAAGAATGATTCATTGCGGTATCATGATTGCCTATATTTATGTAACAATTCCCAAATAAAATAGAAAGACCTTTTAGAATAGCTCAGTTCTTTTATAGGAGGAAATTGAAGGATCCTGAAAACTTACCATAGGATTAGGAATATTTTTTTCAAGGAAGTTATTAAAACTGATGTTCAAAATTTTGTAGCTAAATGTTTCATTTTCCAATAGAATAAAGGAGATATAATTGTTGAGTCTCAGTTTTGACATATACAATGCCCTATATTACCTTGTATCTGATCCTTTTTTCCCATGTTATAATCCTATACTTGACTATTTCCTCCCAAACACATACCCAATGACCTTGTTCATGTGCATAAGGGGTAAAATTATGATTAAGGCATGATTTGTTTAGTTTTTCTTGAGTTAATTTGATTAAATGTTTTGATTTTGCATGATCCTAATTGTTTGACTCTTAGGAAGTTTTGATCTGGTACTATCACACTTTGCACTATTCTGGTACTTCCCATGCGCCTAATCCAGTACTCAGGATTATGACTGTGTGTATTCTGGTACTAAACAACTACCTACAGGATTTTTGAACCAGCATTCCAGTACTCGATTTTCACCTCGCTTTCTGGGCCTATGAAGATCTATCTCAAAAGTTTGGTACATGGGTTTTTTCCAAAGCCATGTTTTCATTCGGACATGTGAGCCAGAATCTCAATATATCACACGTGTGGACCTCTAGATCAGGGGGAACGATCCATCCTCAATCTTTGCCAATTTTCCAGAAATTCTAAGATCATGCACAGATTTGTGGGAACTGTATTTTCTTGATTAGATAATGGTTGAACTCGAAATCAATTGATGGAAAATGGTTTTTATTTGGATTGTATTGTATATATCCAAAATTGTAATGTAAAAATTATATAAATTGAGTGATGGCTAAGCCAAAAAGGAGAGGAATTGTTATGTTGCAGATTGGATTTCTGAACATATTATCTGTGTAAACTTGTTGAAGAATTAATATGAGATTAAGTTCATTGAATCCATGTGTTGTTTAAAGTTTACTATTCTGTGAGTTTCCTCTAAGCTGCCCCATTGGCATCGGCAAGGGCCCACCGGTCTAACTTGGAAAGCTTATTGTAATTGCAACGTGAATCTAATTTATGTAAGTATGTCTGTAGAGTGATTCTGTACATATCAGTTGTGAGTAGAAATGTTTGATGTAAATAAGTTTTAAGTTACAAAATAATCTAAGTGTGGATGCATCAAAAGTTGTGAACAATAATCTAGTGGTAGCTTTATAATCATTTATAATTTATGTGTGTGAACATTTATGATTTCTGTGTGTGATCATTTATTTCTGAATTGTGTCCTTCTAATCTCATCTTCTATCTTGCAAAGCGTGGCAGTACAGGAAAAATTGGAGAGTCCATATTTCACATTACATGAGCCAACACATGGAACATCTCATTTAAAATCCTTGTTTCTTGTGTAGAAATAAAGTAACTTTTCATAATTGCGAGGTTGCATTAAAATTCCTTTTTTGATTTGAAGAGTGTGCAGAATTAGACGACTTGCAAGTTGATATTGAAGTGAGTGACTACAAGAGTAATATTAAAATCCATCTTTCACCTTCATGAGCTAGTAAATAGACGATCTTGTTTCCTGTAAGAGAGCCTTTGGAGTGCATGTTAGCTAGAGTCTTTTATTTGAATTTTGTTCTTTAATTTTTGCACAATGTGTAAAACATAGATTAAGGATTTCAAAATAGAGTGTTGATTTCTTTTAGTTTAGTTTCTCTAGGAGATAGAATCATAGTTCATGTTTTCCTTTCATGAGCCATCAATGAACAGGTCCATCACCTAAGAAAAAACTTTAGCTCATATGTTTGTTTATGAGTTTTCTTTCTAATTTCTGAATTGTGTGAAGAGTGTTATCTTTGAAGTGTGAAAACAGAGTATTGGTATTGATTGTTTCTGCTTTATGCTATACTCATCATACATAGGAACCTATCTGTTATCGGCACATATAGTGCATCAACTCTATTGACTATGAATCCTAGATTGACATTTAAATGCATGTAAGATATATATTGAACATATGTGTACACCAACAATAATCAAGACCCTAGGTCTCCTACAACCATTATCCATGCCAAGTCAATGTTGGGAAGATGTCTCAATGGATTTTACTATAGGTCTACCCAAGTATAAAGTAAATAATGTCATCATGGTAGTGGTGGATTGACTCACAAAGTATGCCCATTTTTTCTCTCCTTATCATCCTTTTAAAGCAATTATAGTTGCTACAAAATTCATAGAAACAATTTAGAATCTACATGGAATCCCCAAGATTATTGTAAGTGATGGAGATCCAATTTTCACTAGTAATTTTTGGACTAAATTATTTTCTTGTTTGGGTACTCGATTGGATCATATCTCCTCTTATCACCCTCAATCTGATGGGAAAACTGATATTGTGAATAAATGTATAGAAGGGTATATTTATTACTTTGCATATGATAAAAATACACAATGGGTCAAGTGGTTTCCCTTGGAAGAATGGTGGTACAACATGTCCTTCCAAAAATTCATAAAAAACATCCCCATTTATGGCACTTTATGGATATCATCCTCCATCTATCAAATCACCCTTGAGAGGGAAATAAAAGGTTCAAGCAGTTGAGGACCACATAGAGCACCATCAATAGGTTCTCAAACTATTGAAGGACAACTTAGTTACATCCCAAAATAGGATGAAACAACGGGAATATCAACATCGTAGTGAAAGGGAATTTGAAGTGGGGGATTGGGTATTTCTAAGGTTACAACCATATAAATAGATGTCCCTCAAGCAACCAAATAAGGACAAAAAATAACACCCAAGTACTATGGACCCTATAAGGCGTTGTAGAGGATTGGAAGTATCACTTACAAATTGGAGTTGCCTTCATCTTCACATGTACATCTAGTCTTCCATTTTTCTTTCTTAAACAAGGTAATCAGTGAAAAGATCCCAGTTCAAACCATTTTACTAGAGATTAATGAATAAGGAAAGATCATACTAGAACCAAAAAAAACCTTGAAACAAGGCTCAAGAACTTGAGAAATTGCAAAGTACCTCATCAAGTGGAAGAACCTACCAATAGAAGAGGTGACATGTGAAGATGGTTTCTTCATGTAGAAACATCCACAACTAATTCAGTGTTGAGAGAAACACTTGTTTGAATGGGAGGGGAATGTCAATTCCTAGATAAAGCACTAGATATTTAGTTATTACATTTCTATTGTTATATTAGTGTTGTCGGCTAGACCCTTTAATTGTAATTGTACCATTTTCCTCCTATATATAACAAGGAGACCTAGTTTTAGAAATCATCTCATCTTGCACATTTTTTCTATTGTAAAAGGAGGTTACCCCCTTGAAGAGGATTCACACTCATTATTCTCTTTCATTCTCAAGGCATGGAGTTACTTATATTTCTCTTTCTATGCTATTTGCGTGTTTGGTGCATAACATGTAGTGTATTTACACCCTAAAAAGATGTCCAATTTCTTTGATATAATGTTGGAAATAAATGAAAAAATTGATGGTTAAAATTTTAAATAATGGAAAAAAATATTCTTGTCATATTTGAATATAGATGTTTGGATATATTTGTATTGGGAAAATAAATATGAAGTGAAGCCAATGTAGATGCCCGATAAAATTATGATGTGAATAGTCAAGAGGCTATGATGCTAATCAAGCTCTTATTAATGAATGAGTTGCTTCCTAAAGTTCAAGATGATAATGATGCATTCATCATGTGGGGGGAACCTACAAAGGATGCATGAAAAATCATACAAAAGTAGAGAATTTTTCCTTAAAAATATGTTATTCTCAATTGAAATGGAGGAAGTTGACTCCTTGCCAAATCATTTTCTTAAAATCAGGGATATTATATATAAGTTGAAATCAATTGACAAGACAATGGAAGAAGAAGATATGGTGGTTATAACTTTAAAACATTCAATTCTTCCTATGAAATATTATTGAAACCTTAAACATTAGTGGTAATGATAAAGATATGACATTTGAGTAGTTGAGCACTAGGATCTTGCAACAAGAAAGATGGAAAAAATAGTTTGGTAATAACCATTGTGAATGAGGATTTTGAGTTAGTGCTTGAAACAAACTTTAAGAGCATGGGAAGCCAACAAAGAGAAGAGAATGATGGATGTAACTCTTTCTAGTCAAGTAAAAGTAAAAAAACAATTCAATGCTTTTTTTGTGTGTGGAAAAGTAGCGCAAAACAGTAGATTTTATAGACAACAATCGTGGGATGAAAATCACAACTAAGAGCATTATTTCGATGATCAATCTGAAAAGAAGCATGCTAATGTGGTTGAACACAAGGTGTAGGAAGAGTTTTATGTGTTCATGGCTAGAACCATATATTCAAAGAGTGGTAAGGTTGATTGGTACATTGATTTAAGAGAACCTAGACATTTTACTAACATTATTGATTGCTATGCTGATTTTGTAGAGGATAAATCTCATACTAATTCTATTGTGTTGAGTGGTGGAGTGGAATATAAGGTTAGAGGAAAAGGAAATGTACTACTTTAGATAAGAGGCAAAAACATAATGATTAAATATGTCTATTATGTTCCTTGTTTGGAAAACATCACTTTCAATAAGTCACTATAATGAATCATATCACAGACATACAAATTTAAGCAATAATAGGTGTTTTTATTGTTGATAAGAATATAAAAAAAACACAGTTGTTATGTGTGTGGAAGAATAGGGTTTATTTTTTCTTCTAGATGTTGAGAATGTTGCATTAGTTTAGAAGAAATATGGTTGTAATTTCGCTAAAAAATAAGCTATAATGCCTAGGTTAGAGAGGTGTTAGGTGACAAAGAACTCAATAAATGAATCACTATATGATGTTTCTATTGTAACAAGTCAAAGAAGAGAAGGAAAACAACATGTATATTATGCATTACCTGTTGTACTTCATAAGAAGATTCTCATGTAAGGTGAAGATGAAGAGGTAAAGAAGACCCTCTGGGAGAGTGAAGGTGATGGTGCTTACTAAAAGAAGCAAACACAAAAACTTCATATGTTGGAATACCAAGATGTGGAGAAGGCGAGTTCAATGAACAAGCCAAATTTTATGTCAATGGTGGAAGGGAAAACTATTCATCCAACAATGGATCTCATTTGGATGGTGAGTTAGTGGTCAGGTAGAAGTATGGTGATGTGGTTTGTACTTCATCAACATTTCTAGATACATTGCACTTCTAGTTTCTACTTTGAGTATCTTATCTTGTGAACTAGAAACATCTTTCTTGTCCAAATCATTTTCCTTTGTGTATCTTGAAAAAATCATGTAAAATGACCATTATGGGAGGTTGTTGGAGAGAAAAACTTCACTAACTTCATTTCTCTTCAATATTTCCACTATTCTTTGTTAGATTTATAGAGGATGATTCTTTCACATGAGTGGAATTCTTGTGTACAAAACACTAAAGTGGATGGGCAAGCCATAGCCCAACTTGTGAGACAAAATCAAAGTTTTTGGATGAGAGTGAAGGAGTTGTGCACCATTATTGAACCTTTGGTAAAAAATATTTTCTTGGTTAATGGCGACAAACCCACAATGGGATATTTGTATGAGGCCATGGATAGGGTCGAGGAAGGTATCCATTGGTATTATAAGGACACGAGGGAGGAGGAATTCACTAAATGAGCCTAGATATGGAGTGTGATTGATGAGAGATGAAACAAGACTCTCCATCATTTGATTCATGTAGTAGGGCTCTACCTCAATCTTTCATATTCTTATTCATGTGGTTTTGGATTTGATACTGAGGTTATGGATGGATTTTTCCAATCTGTTTAGAGGACGGTGTTGAGTCCCACTGAATGCTCAAATATTTCCAAACAAATGGATATATATAAGATGGATTCTAGGACATTTGGTTATGATATGGATATCCAAGATAGGATCACTAGGATTCTAGGTAAGCTTCAAGTAAAATTCGTTTCAAACTTTTAAATTTCATTGTCTTCCCTTTTATCTATTTGTTACTTGATTGAAATATAATTCATTTTCTTCCCTTTTTATATATATTTTACTCGATTGAAATATAATTCATTGTCTTTCATTTCCATTTATTTATTACAGATGTTTTGTGGAGAAAATATTGTAGAAGAGTCCTAGAGTTACACGAACTTGTCATTCAGGTGCTTAGTCAAACTTGTATCTCTTCAGGGTGTGAGTGCAACTGGAGTGTCTTTGAAAAAATACACTCCAAGAAATGCAATGGGTTAGAAACTTAGACATTTTCACATAATTTTTATTTTTTTTTAATTTCATTAATTTTAATTTATTCCCATGGGCCATAATCCTCTAATTACAAAATGGTTCTCATACAGGTTAAATTTCCACTACCTTAATGACATGGTTTATGTTTACTACAATCTCACGTTGTGGGTGAAGAAAATTGATAAAGTACCTAACATAGATGTCATTTCATTGGATGTGATTGACACCATGAGTTCATGGAGGGTGGAGACCGAGAGATCTATCATGGATGAGCCACTTGAATAGTTGGATCATGATGTTGATGTGTTGGAGGAGGAGGAGGAATAAGAGGATGTTACACTTCTAGAAGAGACAAATTTGAAGGAGGAAATTGAGAGTGCGCAGTAGCCACCACATCCATAATGACATGCAACTAGGGAAGAGTCAGAAGACAACCCACTTCAGCTTCCACCTTAGCCCTAGGAGTTGCACCTTCCACCTCAAGCTCACCCTCAACACATCCACCTACTACTTTTAGAGGAAGAGCATTGAAATTTTCCCGTAAATGGGGTAGAGGGAATCATTGATACCTTAGTGAATTATGATTATTCTTAAAGTATCTAGATACCTCAAGATGATCGTCTCATGAGATGCATTTGTTTTTGTTTTGATGTGATTTTGTATCATCCTATTAGGGCTTATGACTTAGGAGTCATGACATATATCATATTTCAATATTGATGTCTGATGTACCACTTTACCTCTTACATTTTATATATCAATTTTATTTTCATATTTATGTAGAAATGGGTTTGTTTTATGTTGTTGTTGCTTTAGATGTTTATAGAATTGAACAAATGATTATTTTTGTATTTTTAAAGTTTCTCAATAATTCCTAAAAATTGTTGATATTTTCGTTGATATTGCTAATAAGTTGTATTCAGGACCCTCCATCATAAATTCCTCAAGATGATAAATGTAACATTGTTCATTACAAGAGACTTGTTGTTTAGCTTTCAATGAGGAAAATAAATAGATGAAGGGAAATCAAGAGAACAAATAGAGAGAGGAGAAAGAAAAACAAATTCTTGTAGTTGTTGTTGAGAAGACTAATGAAAGTGAGAGTGGGGTGTATGAAATTGAAAGAATGCAAGTGAATGAGATGTCTAGGCAGGAAAAAATATATGATATGAAAGAATATGAATATAGTAGGCAAGGAATATTTCTTCAAGTTGAAGAGAATGATGAAAGAGTTAGTGAAGTGCATGGGTTAGTGAAGTGCATGTTATTCAAAACATGCTCTAACATACCCAGCCACCCACAGGTCGGGTACGCTACCTGCAAGCCCGCCCTTGGACTTCTTTCTCATGCCGACCTTCTTTATTTATTAAGGATGCATAAGAAACAGATTTAATGACATTCACAACAATATCTAGCAAGCATGAAAGATCTAAATATTATGTTGAACGATAATTAAATATACACAGCGGAAATACATTTATATACATGTAAATGACAAGTAAACTACACAGCGAAATACATTCATACACAAATAGTAATATCACGACATAGAGCACTTATCTTTATGAAAGATGACATCGACTGGCTACAAACCAAGGAAGTTCCACCCAACCATAGAAACTGTTGCTCTAAATCCCAACAACAATGTCACCCCTGAGCCAGGGCTATGAATCCACAAGGACGGTTCTAGAGTGTAATTGGGTTCCCAAACCAGACAGATCTCAAGCTCTCACAGGTTTCCCGACACCCACAACAATCCAAGTACCCAGCTATCTTCTACCCAGCCTGTGCCACCCAAGAGAATGGACCTCCACCCTTCTTTGCCATGTAGTCCCTTAGGCAATCCTTCTCCTTCCTTCCAGGGCTTCCATCACAGCTGGTCCAAAATATCAATGTTGGAACTCTTAGGACTTGTAGTTGTGAGAAAAACAGGGCACAGGCCAATGCATTTTAGACATGCAGGCCCTAGGTCACAGCTGGATCACACCATTGACCACTACAACTAAATATCCCATGGCTAAGTTCTTCAACAACTCTGTTTCCTTTGCCAAGACAATACGTAGGTGATGATGGATCAATGGACGAGTCAAGGGGGGTGCATGGGAGTGTGTGCATGGAAGTGCGTGAGGGAATATTGATTGAGGGAATGGGAAAACAGTGAACAAGTCATCAGTCCAACCCCCCCATCAGACCAGAGGTAGGTTTAAGTAATCTCATGGGGAAAGCAAGAACCTCCTAGCCTTCCCCAAAAAGTTCACTTAATTGATCCCCTCCCTTAGACAAAAAGGGTAATAAGAAAAAATAGGAATAAACACTTAGTCCCTCAAGTTCCCTCTCGTGTGTAATCATAGCCCCCTATAACTCTAGGTCCTTGTCCATCTAGAAACCAACAATATATTTATTATTATTAATGATCAAAACATTATATTTCTTGGGCATATTGGCCCTTCAATAATTGTTTGGGCACTCTGGCTTCCCAACATTGTAACAATACATTATTTAAAATGGGGGTTCAAAAACCTGGGGTGTTACATCCCTTCCCCCTTATTTTGGCACTGTCCTCAGTGCATATCCAAAACAGAGATCAAAATCTCAAATTTATTCAAAAAGTTGCGGGTACTCTGCCTGCATGGCATCTTCATGCTCCCAGGTAGCATTTTCAGGATTGTAGCAGGTCCACTGAACTTTTACCAGTTCTATAACTTGATTCTGGAGCATTTGAATCAGATGCCAATCAATAACATGGTTAGGATCATGTACATATTTATTTAGTAAATATACATGAAATACATTATGCACATTCATGGAAGTAGGCAATGCAATCATGTATGCAACCATCCCTATTTTGTCCAATATTTCGAATGGACCACAGAATCTGGCTGCCATCTTTGTACAACTACCCAATTTAAAAGAGATTTCCTTGGGATTCACTTTCAAAAGTACATGCTCCCCTACTTTAAATTCTCTAACTGTCTTGTTCTTGCCTGCATAAACTTTCTGTCTATCTTGAGTTGCCTTTAAATTCTACTTAATCTTGATCACCTGGTCTTCCATTTCCTTGAGCAACTTCGGCCCAAGTACCACTCTATCTATTGGGTTGTCCCAGCTCACTGGAGTATTGCATTTCCTACCATACAAGGCTTCAAATGGGATCATTTTCAATGAAGCTTGATACCCATTGTATATGAAAACTCAACCAAGTGTAAGTAATCTTCCCACTTAGATGGCTTATCCATCACATACATTCTCAGCATGTCTCCAATTATTCGATTGATCCTCTCTTTTTTCCCATTTGTCTGGGGATGATATGTTGTGCTAAAGTTTATATTTGTGCCAAATCCTTTAAACAATCCCCTCCAGAAATTGGAGGTAACGTCGTATCTCTGTCCGAGACAATTGTCCTAGGTATCCCATCCAACCTAGCAAATTCCTTCATGAAAAATGATGCAATATTAGTTGTTGTATGCATTGTCTTCATAGGCAAAAAATGAACAACCTTTGTTAATTTGTCAACCACCAAAATTATTGAATCGTGTTTCTTATTCGTTTTGGGTAATCCTGTGATGAAATCCATGGTGATCCCTTCCCATTTCTTCTCTGAAATTGGCAATGGTTGCAGCAAACCCATTGGTTTCCTATGCCCAGCCTTCACCTTCTGACATTCCATACATCGAGTGATGTAATCAACAACATCCTTCTTCATTCCTAGCCAAAAGAACTGACTTCTTACTACTGTAATTGTTTTCTGGTAATTGGGATGTCCAATGTAAGGAACATCATACATTTCCTTCAGTACCAAATTCCTCAGTTCTCCAGAACTAGGAACATAGATTCTCTTTTTGTGCATGAGGAATCCATCTTCCTTTATCTCGTACTCCTTTATTTTTTGTGGTACATCTCCTTGCTATAAGTTTTCCTTTACCTGTAGGTAATGTTGATCTATAACAAGACCATCTAAAATTATGCTCTTCAAGTCTGACTAATGCATACTAACAATAGTAGCATGCATGAGATGCACTCTCCTACCAAGTGCGTCAACAACTTTATTCTCCTTTTCCTTGATATGATTGATATCGAAGTCATATTCACTTAAAAATTCCATCCATCTTGTTTTCCTAGAATTCAAGGTCGATTGTTCGAAAAGATACTTCAAACCAACGTGGTCTATCCTTAATTCGAATTTCTTCCCCATAAGATAATGCCTCCACATCCTCAAGGCATGAACAATGGAAGCAAGTTCCAAGTCGTGTGTGGCATAATTCCTCTCACATTCCTTAATATTTCTGGGCTCATATCCAATGACATGTCCATTCTGTGTGAGAAATCCCCCAAGTCCTTCCTTACAAGCGTCTGTAAATACCACAAAAATTTCATCGGGGTCAGCAATATTCAACGCAAGTGCACTAGTAAGTAATTCCTTCAACAGATTAAAATTCTTTTCACACTTGAGCGTCCATTCAAATTTAGTTCCCTTCTTTTGCAAAGAGGTGATGGGGTGAGCAATCTTAGAGAACCCTACTATGAACCTTCTGTAGTAGCCGGCTAATCCTATAAAATATCTGACATCTGACACATTTATGGGTGTTGGCCATCCTCTAATGGCTTCAATCTTCTCTAGATCTATTTCTATGCCCTTCTCTGAAATAATGTGTCCCGAGTAATGGATCTACTTTTGATAAAAATAACACTTACTCAACTTGGCGTACAACTGATGTTCTCTCAGTACTTGCAATACCAATCTCATGTGATGTTCATGCTCCTCTTCAGACTTAAAATAGATAATTATTTCATCCAGGAATACTATGACAAACTTGTCCAAATAATTTTTGAATATGCCATTCATTAAGCAAATGAAGACAGTTGGTGCATTGGTCAGTCCAAAAGGCGCCACTACAAATTCATAATGCCCATACCTAGTCCTAAAGGTTGTCTTATGAATGTCTTCTTCCTTGATTCTTACCTGATGGTATCCTACCCTTAGGTCAATCTTTGCAAATATATTTTCTCTTCTTAGCTGATCAAAGAGGTCATCAATTCAGAGTAGCGGATACTTGTTCTTTATAGTGTACTTGTTCAATTGTCGGAAGTCAATACACAACCTCAAGGTTCCATCCTTATTTTTGACAAAAGTATTGGTGCTCCCCAAGGTGAAACACTTGGACAGATGTACCCTTTCCTCAACAATTCCTCCAAATGCATTTGTAATTCTTTTAGCTCTAGTGTGCTCATTTTGTAAGGTGTTTTTGACACTGGGGCAGTTCTTGGCACTAAATAAATTGAGAAATATATCTCCCTTCTTGGTGGAAATCCGAGTATTTCTTGGAATACATCTTCAAATTCCTATAGCACCGAGAAATATTCAAGGATTGGCCCCTTTGTATCAACTATCTTATCCACATGGGCTGCATATAGTTGACATCCTTTTCTAAAACACCTTTTTATCTCTAAGGTCGGAATCTCCCTTATAGAGATGGGTCTTGGAACTCCTTTCACAGTGCTCCATTTTCCATTTCCATCAAGACATGTAAATGTTTTGTTATGAAAATATAGGAAAACATGTTTCTTTTCCAACCCAATCAGAATATCATAAGACCCCAATGGTATGACATTTAGATCAATACTAGTATTCACACTATTAAGACTTATGGAACAACTTTTGACCATATCATGGATTCTTATTTTAGTTCCAGTGGATAACTGAACCAAACTTGTTTTTCCAAGTTTACTTTTATCCAAATGTAATCTATCCACTATCTTAGGGTCAATGTAACAATGGCTTGCTCCTGAATAAATCAAAATAGAAATAGGCTGATTTATGATCTTACCTTCCACCTCGATCATATTGGACTGGTACTCTACTTGTCGATCATTTAAAGCTGCATAGATTCTCCCCATATCTTTGACTATTGTAGCCTCTTGGATGTCATGCACAGTCTTCGTTGGATCCTTTCTGTGTGGGAAATCCTTGTACATGTGATCTTCCTTGCATCTCCAACATTGGATTGGTGGTCTTCCCCTTTTTCCCAAGGAGTATTCCTTCTTGAAATCCTCCTTAGCATATTGATCTTGATGATTTCTATTAGGCTCATTCATATTGAAGGGAGGTTTGAATCCTTTCCTCCTCTGATCAGACTTCACATTCTTCTTGTCCTTCCAAGATTTCTACAGGGATTCTCTTCCCTGGCCTTGCTCATACGAGTATTTATCCTTCCTGATGGCCTTAGTCAAGGTCTTTGGTTCATAATACTTGGTATTTTCCTTATAGAAGGTTGGAAATCCACTTAGAAATATTTGTATTTTCACTTTCTCGTCACCAATGAACCTGACATACTTTAACAATCCCAAGAACTTCTTCTTGTATTCTTCCATAGTCATGCTTCCCAACCTGAGTTCAAAGAACTCCTACATTTTCTTATCATAGAAATGCTCTGAGAGGTACTCCTTATGGAAGTACTTCTTGAACTGTTTCCAAGTGATCCTACTTTCATTAACATGTTCCACTTGATTTAGTTGGTCCCACCACACTGTTGGCATGTTTTACAGGCAACGTATTCTTTTCATTGATGGAAAGTACAGCAGCGATGATGGCTTGAGTACAGGAGCATGATCAACAATGCAGTGATAATGGGGAGGAGCAGCAACAGTGATCATTGGATCAACAATTTAGAATTCCTGATGGCTGTCAGATCTCAATGTAGACAAGAGGAGCATGCAGATATGGAGGATAGATCTTGGGCGTTAGATCCAAGCACAGGGTCTGACCACCGTTGGATCCAGGAGAGCCTACACGTTCTTTAAAGTGCTAGGAGAAGTGGGCTTACAAAATCCCGAAAGTAGGAGGATCGTCCATCTTCGGGAAGGACACGTGGACATAGATCATCATTTCGCTGACTAGAAAGTCAAAGGTATTAAATGCTCTAGCCTTTCACCTCTTGAACTCGCGATATGCGATATCGCGAAATAATCTCAACCGTTAGATCGAGGCCAAATATGGACCGTTTATCAGGTTCAACGAAGGCTCGTGGAGTTGTGAAGTCTTGATAAAATCTTGACCGTTAATCCAAGAGGGACGTGTGGCAGAAGATCAAAGCATGTCAAACACTCCATTTCGGAGATTCGCGGATCGAGAGTTGGAGATGTCAAAGAATATTAACCACAGGAATGTCGAAATCGCGATATGTGAAATCGTGAAATGATCTGATTCGTCAGATCAAGTTTTGATCTAGACCGTTGATCCCACTCCATTTCAAAGTTTTACGGATCGAGAGTTGGAGATGTCAAAGAATATTAACCATAGGAATCCCAAAATTGTGATTTGATCGTAGCTGTCAAATCAAGATGTGATCTGGACTGTTGATCCGACTCAATTTCGAAGTTTCACGGATCGGAACTTTGAACTAACAAGAACACTAAACATCAAGAATGTCGAAATCGTGGAATGATCTGAGCTGTCATATCAAGTGTTGATCGAGACCGTTGATCCCATGCCATTTCATGGTTTTGGGGATCATGACTTGGAGAGTCGAGATGCCTCATCTCCAGATTCATGAAATGCGAAATCGCGAAAGCACTTTATGCATAGGGCTGTGGTCACAGCCCTTGGTCACATCAACGAGAGATGGAGGAAAGAGCTAGAGAAACCAAGCTCCTTTTCGGGGATCGCGACTGGGAGTGTCGAGACACATGTTCACACGAATGTCGAATTGTCGAATGGAGAAATGATGAAATGAATGCAAGATCCCATGGAACCAATCCAACGGTGCAGGTGAATTTGAACAAGATCGGAGGGCTATTGTAGCACGAGACAGTGTAACTGCCAGAAACCACTGATGGTTTCTGCCAGAGGACTCGAAGACACTTCAGGGTGATTGACAGAGGAGGTGAAGAGTCTCTGGGAAAATTCAAGAGGGATGAATATGTTCATGGAGGAGATTGACAGTTGGATGAGAATTGATGCCTATAACTGGAATAGAGAAGGTGATCTCGACTGTCACAGAGAAGACGAAGAGTCTCAAATTGCCAGAGAGGCTTAGGAATCTCAGTATAACATAAAGTGATGTTGAACGAGTGGTAAACGACCAGAGAAGCTGAAGAGTCATGATGATGATCAGACAGAGCACTCAAGTTGTGGAGGAATCTGGCGCAGAGTGAGCATGCAGAGGCATTGCAAATATTGCATGCACAAAGACAACAGAGACGATACGAATGCAAAAAAAAAAAAAAGAGATAAGAGTTGTCGTTGTGCAGGAGAATTCAGGTGTGTACAAGGAGGCAGAGCGTAGGAGCAGAAATGAACATTCAAGGAATGGTGCATTGAAGGGATATGGCGCATAGAGAATAAAAGGCAGAAGAAAAAAAAGTGCTAGAGGTGTGAAAAAGACACTGATGCAGACAGGGAAGAGCAGTGTAACAGAACAACGACAAGTCTGATAAGCCATTGAATAATTTTATATCGCTGTAATAAGTTTTAGTAACAAAGAATTTATAATTTAGGGTGGTTGGGAGGCGCTAGGGAGGACTGGTGTCCTCGGAGGTTCAAGTGGGTGCTTGAACACAGGGAGTTGGTGCTTCCTTCTAGTTGGTGCTAGAGAAATCAGGGAGTTGGTGATTCCTTCTAGTGGATGCTAGATAAAACAGAGAGTTGGTGCTCTCAGGAAGTAGCAGCTTGCAAAACTAAGGTTGTAGCCTCATTATGAGTTGGTGATCATATGTATGATAATGTAAAGAATGTAACTATTACTTATCATATAAAGGAAAAAGAGGTTTTTACCCTGTATGGGTTTCCTTGGGAAATATCTGTCTCTGTGTTTCTCATATATGTGACTAATGTTGAATGTGTCAACATTTATTTCCCTGCATGATTGTCATCATCATTGAGTGCCTTGTAAAGTTTTTAAAAGAAGCATAATTGTTTAAGCACGGTAACAACTGATTCACCCCCCCCCCCC
>ML790738.1:237038-275743 GCA_009831015.1 Picea engelmannii | reverse complement strand
TTACAATTGTAGATAGACCAGGAAAAGAAAATGTAGTTGTTGATTTCCTTTCTCGGTTGACACCTGATGATGATACCCCAGTAGATGATTCCTTTCCTGATGAATATCTATTTGCAGTTTCTTCTCACTCACCTTGGTATGCAAACATTTCTAACTACTTGGTTGCAGGGAAGTTACCACCACACCTATCCCACCGAGAGAAAAGAAGAATCATTCATCAACGTGCTCGGTATAGTTGGATAAGTGGGTGTCTTTTCCATACAGGACTTGATCAAGAAATATGAAGGTGCATTAGAGAAGATGAGGTTTATGATCTACTAAAAGCTTGTCATGATGGCCCTTGTGGAGGGAATTTTTTTGATAAGAGAACAACACATAAAATTCTCAGGATGGGGTACTATTGGCCCTCACTCTTCAATGATGCAAATAAATATGTTCGGGCCTGTGATAGCTTCCAAAGAGTAGGCCAACCTAATCATAGAGATGAAATTCCATTAAACCCCCAGATAGTACTTGAACCATTTGAAAGATGGGCCTTAGACTTTATAGGACCCATTAACCCCCCATCCAATCAAAAAGTTTACATAGTGGTCTGCACAGACTACATGACTAAATGGGTGGAAGCCAAAGCACTCCACAGAGCAACCGAAGAAGCAGTTATAAATTTCTTATTTAAAGACATCTTCATCAGATTTGGAGTGCCAAGAGAATTAGTTACAGATGGAGGACCTCCTTTCACTTCTCATGGTTTCAAAGCCACCCTTCAAAAATATCATATTCATCATAGAATGACTACAACATACCACCCCCAAGCCAATGGACAGGTGGAAAGCACAAACAAAGTAATAGAAGCCATTCTCACAAAAACAGTGAAGGAAAACAGAAAGGATTGGTCCTACAAGCTCCCTGAAGCATTATGGGCCTACAGAACTACCTGGAGAAATACTACAGGATTTTCTCCCTATGAATTAGTCTATGGAAAGAGTGTTGTCTTTCGTGTGGAATTTGAAATAAAATCTTTAAGTACTGCTTTAGCTGTCAACCTTGATTTGACCGATGCACAGACAACCAGGATGCAACAACTTAATGAATTGGATGAGAAAAGACTAGATGTTATTCATCAGACAACTATAATTCAACAGCAAAGATCAAAATGGCATGAAAAAACTATCAAGAATAAGCAGTTCCAAAAAGGTAATTGGGCCCTACTGTATGACTCTCGGTTCAAAGAATTACAAGGGAAACTGCGTACAAGATGGCTTGGACCTTACGAAGTAGACACTGTTTTCCCCAATGGAACAATAAGGCTCCTCACAATCGATGCCTCCAAAACACTGTTACTTGTAAATGGTCATCGGCTCCGTCTATACCAGCGCCCTATTTCCAAAGAAGATTTTAAGGCAACATGTGCAGCAGACTCCCATTACCTCTTTTTAGAGGGGGCTTCTACCCCTCATTGCAATTAATTCTTTTTAAGTTAATTTCTTTAGTATTAGATTAGATTTTATTTACTAATAATCCCTGTCAAGAAAGACCATGTTACAATCAATTTTTGCAGATTCCCGATCAAAGCACAGGCCACTAGGAAAGGACGATCCTACTTCACAAAGAGACAAGCTTTCCCATTGCTGAAACACCACTGTCAGCAACTCTTTGCTCTTTCTTCATTGCTGAAACACCATTGTTCAACACTTTTTGACTTCTCCCTATTGTTGAAACACCATTGACAACAAACTTTCCCCCATTTTATTCCATTTCTGAAACACCATTGTTTAGTAGTTCTTCACATTTCCTCATCGACGAAACAACACCGTCCAACAATTGTTTCACCCCTTTCTTTTTTGTTGCTGAAACACCAACTTTTCAACATTATCCGTCAACAAGATTTTGTGCTCTCATACTACATTTCGTCCTTCCAAGTCAACAAATCCTTGATACAATTCATCTAACAAATCAAAAGTCTCTGCCACGACTACTGCAGAACTATCGTGGACAGGCATTATATTTTGTTTGCAGCACGAATCAGAAGGTAAGGCGAGGTATGTAAATTTTATGTAATACAGTTAAGCTATAGTTAATGAGAAGATTCCAAATCATTATGACCACTTGAGTGCAATCATTATTAGCCACACTTGACGGGGGGGAGGACATATCAAACTTTTTATACCATCATTTCACACGAATCCACCACCACCATTCCTATTTTACTATCCTTTCGTTTGTCTCACCACCATTTGCATGCCTTCACTCGAAAAACTTACTCTGCACAGAAGATGTTACTCAACTCTTTGACGGTGTATTTTACCGAGTTGGTAGCTATGGGAGGCTCTGTTATACGATACAAACCCGCCACAACAGCCCTGTTAGAACTGTATCCAGAAGCCTATCAAATTTTTCTGCGGGCAGGATGGCTCAGTTATTTTCAGAGACTCCATGGGTTTGATCAACAACAGGTTCTGCAATTTGCTCAAAATCTCCAGGGAGATCATTCCATTATTCAAGGGGTTCGAATATCAGTTACAGAAGAGGATATAGCGCAGTTTTCAGGTCTCCCTACCAATGGCACTCGCCTATTCAGCCGCAAACATATCATCCTGAATGCCCAGCGGGACTTCCTCTCGCTAGAGGAACAAATTGAATTTAAAGGCTGGGGTGTCCGACTTAGCTCGTTGCCGTCCCCATGGCCGAAAGTTGCAAAATTCGTCAAACACTACCTTACCTGCGAAGGCCAATACCAGGTAGTCTACTAGCATGATTTTCTCCGGTTGTCTCATTTACGGCATAATAGATTGGTGAACATTCCTTATTATCTGCTCGGTTGTCTCAAAAATATGTCGCACTATTGTAAAAAGGCTAAAGATCCCTCCCTTTCACTCACCCATCACCGTCTCGTCCAACTTCTTATTCAAAAGAGTTTTTCCCAACAAAACCTTCCACTAAACAACCCTCCTATAGATCCCCAAGAAGCCACTGAAATTCCTAAAAATCTTTAGGAACAGTAACCACACAACCCTCCAGACTCTCCAGAAATACCTAACAGTCCACCTACAAGACCAATCAGTCCAATCAACCCCCCTACCATACCAAGCCCGCCCCACACCTTACCAGAATCATCCACTCCTACCCTTCATATTCTTAGCGATGATTCTGAGCCAGACAATTCTCCCTGCCCCATCATTGAGAAAAAACCCCCGCGAAAATGAAAGAAAATTCCTTTCTTTCCACCCTTTTTACAAATAAAACGAACAAGGGCCTCAACAAGGGCAACCACTGCTACCACTGCCATAGACCCCCAACCCATCCGACTAATACCCCATACACCTCCAACCTCCAAAATGTCGAAATATTTGCCTATTCCACCCACGGGCACTGAAACACAAGAACCAGATGCCCAGGGTGTTGTGACATCATCTGTTTCAAATCAAGTAGTTGAAACACAAGAACCAGCTACCCATTCAGTAGATGAAACACAAAAACTAGCTACCCATTCAGTAGCTGAAACACAAGAACCAGCTACCCATTTAGTAGTTGAAACATAAGAACCAGCTACTCATTCAGTGGCTGAAACACAAGAACCAACTACCGATTCAGTAGCTGAAACACAAAAACCAGCTACCCATTCAGTAGTTGAAACACAAGAACTAGCTACCCATTTAGTAGCTGAAACACAAGAACCAGCTACTCATTCAGTGGCTGAAACACAAGAACCAGCCATAGCTGCCACACAAGAACCAGGTACAACTGAAACAAAAGAACCAGTTGCTGATATTGATACTGAGATGTAGGATTCATAGGTCCAGGGTGTTGCAACATTACTCTCCTTACATCAAGAAGCTGAAACACAAGAACCAGCTGCTGATATTGATACTGAGATGTAGGAATCAGAGGTCCAGGGTGCGGCTGTGACTACTACACAAGAACCAGTCACCCCTCAACTAGAACCAACAATGGCCTCTATCTTAGAAGAAAATGAGTTTTTAAAGTTTGAACTGGAGGCCTACAAGCAAGAGCTAGCCATGGCAAAGGAAGCCTATGAGAAGGAACTTAATTTGTACACCCTATCTCGCATAGTGACCATGTCAGAAGGAACTACAACAGAGAATCTGTGTAGAGAATATATGTGCTATCAATGTGGGGATATCTACTATCAAGCAGGCTAAAAAGTAATGCAAATCCCAATGCCAGGAGCTTCCCCTACTCCTTCAACTTTTGCAGTCAAAGAAGAAGAACTTGTTGTTACACAAGAACCAGCTATAGTTGTCACACAAGAACCAGCTACAGCTGAAACACAAGAACCAGCAGGACCCCCCAAGACTAAGACTGAGCCCTGCCCTGCAACAAAGGTCAAATTTGAAACCCCTGCTTTTGTTAACAAAGCTGTACAAACAGTCCCTATTGAGGAATCTGCCCCTCCCAACCAGATCAATATCCACACTTTTGTGGAACAATCTACTCAGACCTTACCTCACCCCACTACTTGCAATGCTGAAACACAAACTCAGCCATGGGATGAGCAGGCAGTAATATAGAAATGGAAGAAAGAATATGCTGCTACACAGGCCAAAAGCCTGCAAGAGCACAGACAAATCTAGATAAATCATACCTACTAAAATTGGGAAGCTTTAGAGCAGTCACACCAGGAAGCTCGTGTCCTTAAGAAACAGAACAAAGAGTTGAAAGGAATATTGGCCCTGGTATTTGACTTGGCACAAAATCTATTGGCTACAAGGAAACCATCCTGCAATTACTCCTTTTTCCTTATGGAACAACTTACATGGTTTCAGATCAAATCAATCACAGAAGGCAGACCCCATGTAGTACTACACCCAACAGATTTTGTCAAAACCTTTGCAGAAGCCTCTGCTAGGGATCAACACCTCCTCTATGAGGCATATTTTCATAACGAGGCCATCCCTGAGAACAGGCAGCTGAACCTTAATCCTCTTGTCGGGGACATCTAGATTCGGGCATTCACCTCCTTTCTCCACAATCAGATTTTGTGGCAGGATGACTTCCTGGCTGCCAAGCACAATGAAGATAACCACCTTCTCTGGATAAGACAAGAACCACAGAATGCAGCCACCTTTGTCACAGAATATTATCAGTTCTTAAAGAAACCAGGGATGACTGAACATGTTCAACAACTACAATCAAGAGTGCTTTAGGATTGTCAGCACTTCATCAGATCCACAGAGATTGCTGCCCTCCAGGCAAACAACTTGTTTTGGCAGCAATCAACTGAGAAAAGACAGGAACACAATCCTTTTATCCCTACTAACCTCGAGATAGAAATCTCCAGGGTACCTAACTACATCCAGTGTGTTCAACAATGTGCTGAAAGCTGGATAGGGTACCAATTTTATTTTCCTATCCTCTGGTTGCCAATAGAGAGATATCAAATCCATTATAAGTTTCCTAAGAAGACAGAAACAACAGCTTGGCAAAGGTTACAACATGTCCAAGGGTTCAGAGCGCCAATAGACAGTACCTCCCATAGCTACTGCTTGAGTAACTTGCACGCTCAGAGTCGGTATTCAGACTCTGATTCAGAGTGAAGTTGCCTGAGGACATGCAACATTTTAAGTTGGGGGGGATGTTAGGACCACACAATGTACCTTTTTGCCCATAATTTTTTCCACCATTACACTCTTGTTCACTCACATTTAAACTCATATTATCACTTTATCCTATCTTTCCAAAGGTATACAACGTATATTCTCTTTACTATACGTTTAATTTGTTTTGCATATAATTTTACATCACTCTCGTACTTAACCATTGATTAGAAATGTATAAGTGCTGAAACAGTTCAAATTGCAGATTAGCATTTGAGGCCTGTTACACAGTCCATGGTCGACGATGCTGAAACACAGAAGCTGTTACACAGTCCATGGTCGACGATGCCGAAACACAGAAGTTGTTACACACTCCATGGTCAACGATGCTGAAACATAGAGGAAGTTGTTACACAGTCCATGGCCGACGATGCTGAAACACAGAGGAAGTTGTTACATAGTCCATGGCCGACGATGCTGAAACACAGAAGATGTTACACAATCCATGGTCAACGATGTTGAAACATAGAGGAAGACATTACACAGTCTGCGGTCAACAACAACTCACACAGATTGACTACAACAACTGCACCATGAGACAAGTACCAACCATCGTTGCTACCTGAGAAGTGATGAAACTGTCAGAACGCAAATCCCGTGGCTAAAACAGCCCACGATTTGTGATGCCGAAACATCATACAACAACAGTAACAAGAAAGAGTTGTTACTCCAGCCGTAACATCAACACCTCACTCAGCACTCGTAATAGCATTCTGTTGCGGGAGACTAGGATATCCTATTCTGGTTTAGAAAGTCGATCTGACTAAGAATAGGACTTAGATATACACCTGTAATTTTTTATCAATTGTATAGAAGGGATTCCCTCTTTAAATAAGAGAAATCACCATTCGAGAGGATCTCCAGTCTTTGGTACTAAGAAATTTTTACAGAGAAGGACGTACTTCATTCTCAGATTGTAATATGATACATTGATAGATGAATAAAAGACTGTTTTGAACACCCTTTTCTAGCATCTTCGTTCCAGGGGAATCTTGTGAGAAGGGAGGGCCCACCTTCTTCACAAGATTCACCCATTAGTTTTATAGTGTGTTAGTGTGATCTCTGTTTATGCCTTGATTGATTTTTGTCTTGCTGAAACACTACTTTAATGAATTCTTCTTTGCTGAACACTACTGAATTTTGTCTTGTTAAGAACTCTGTTTTACTGGACGTTACATTGTTTTCATGAAGTTCATGCTTGAGTAACTGTTAGTCATTTTAGTTAGAAATATTGTGTGATGAATTTATGAAATCTTGCTAATCAGAGACTGGTGCTGAAGGTTCCTGCTTTGGGAAGGAAATAGGGTCCTGTTCTCTGTTAGGATTAGTTAGCCTTCAATTATTTCCATAAGTGTGCTAATCAGAGACTGGTGCTGAAGGTTCCTGCTTTGGGAAGGAAATAGGGTCATGTTCTCTGTTAGGAGATAGATAGCCTTCAGTGTGCATTGTTTTAGTTAAGCAGTAAGTTCATGAAGTGTGATGATCGGAGATAGGTACTGAAGATTCCTGCTTTGGGAATAGGGTCATGTTCTCTGGTTATAGAATAGTTGGTCTTTTCTGTTGCAGTATCTTGTGTTATTTTAATGTAATCCAGGATTCTTCAATTAATCATTTCTTTAAACTTTGAGCTCTGCAATAGGTAGGTTGCTTTTCTGTAATTCAAGTTAGAACTTCAGTTCATTCAAGGAAAGTGTGATTAATATAGTTTCCTTTACTACAACTCTAGGTTGCTTTTGAAATTGAGCATATATAGTGCGTGGTTACCTTTGAAATAAACAGACTTCCCTGGGTTGACAATTTATGTAGCACTTGATTGTTTAAATTAAATAAGCAATTAGAGTGACCAACAGTCTGCAAAGTCAAAATCGCACTTAGTGTCTGCGATTAAGTAGTCTTTGTTAGCCAGTGGAATCCTGTCGAGATCGACAGGAGGCGGGAGAAACAGATTCTACTCTCCTTCTGTTCGTTTTGATTTTGGTGCCATTACTGTAACAATACCTACAAATAAAACAATGTTAGTGGGGATGACTGTAGATGGGGGCAACTGACTGTAACGGAGAAGAAAACGGGGTAAATTCTCTGATGCGATGAGTAGGTAAATGGTGAAGGAATGAAGAGTGAGGGTAATTTTGAGTAAACGGGTATCCATTGGGTGCGGGGGACAGGTCAGCTGGTTAACGGATAAGTTATCCAGTAATAAATGGCCAATGGGTCATTTAGAATGTGAGATGTCAGGTGACAATGACTGAGGGATACAGATGGGTGATGTGGTGGTTATCGATTGGGGGAAAAAATCATGGTGAGGGGACTTTCCACGAGTGAATGAGGGAGAAATACTGACGGAGTTATGGGATGTGACTCTTTTGGAAAAGTGGATGATGATGTCGTGAGGCGATGAGGTATGTCAGACAGTAGGAGGTGGTGGGACTTGGGACTAGTGGATTTATGCCACGTATTGATAGGGGGACCGCTAGAGTAAGATTCCATTCCAGACCCCCCTCCCACCATTAAAGGTAGATCATTCGGGGGGGTTCGAAAAATACCTTGGGTCGTCGATCTGTGCTCTTTCCTTTGGACCACAGATATGTGTGCGCTCTTTAACACACATTCCGGACCCCCCCTTCCATTAAAGGCAGAACGAACGGGGGGGTCTAGAATCCAATACAGACCGTAGATCTAAGTGTTGAAACTTGGTCCATCCAGATGCGCGCATGCATTATCAGTGAATCTGAACCCCCCCCCCCTCCGTTAAAGGTAGAATGGTCGGGGGGAGGTCCAGAAATATTTGTCCGCTGTAGATCTAGGCACGATCATATGGGTTGTTGATACATGAGCAGTGCATAAATGTGGGTGTGAAAGCACATGTGCCCTGAAAAACTTAGGATAAGAGCATATCATGGGTTTTTCCCAAGCTTTTACATATTTACATCACCAAGGGGTTAGGCAAACAACTTTTCGAGCATTCAAAACATGGTCCAACATTGATCATCGAGCTGGTTTTATTGAAGTAAAGAAAACTAGCCTATGTTCTAACCTAACTTCCTATGACAATTAGCCCATATTAAATTGTTGAGCTAAGAACTTACTCTACCCTGGGGCTATCTGACCAAGATTAGACAGTTTGGCTAGATTTATTCACTAACTAACCTAGATCACGTGGCTAAGATTAAACAGTTTAGCCAAGCTTATTCACTATTCCTATCAACATCAATTTAAAAGAACTTGGCCATGCTTGAAAGGCATGGACCAAGTCACTATTATTGCATGGGGCTCTTATTGAAATTCTTTTTACGCCCTCTTTTCTTTTTCTTTTTTTTCTTTTTCTTTCTTTTCTTTTTTCTTTTTCTTTTTCTTTCTTTTCTCAAATTATTTGCAGAATGAAAAATCATTTGACAAACAAAAAACACTAGAGAGATAACATTCCAGTCACGAGTTGATCCTATAAATTATAGGGTGATAACACAGTCTTCCAGACTGCACGATCTGTCGCCATGTTGTGAAATTTTGGAAGTGGACACGTGGCCCAATCAGGCGGGTGATACATGTCACATTCTAATCGACTTTTCAATGTTCCAAATGCCAAAAAATTACTGACACATGGCACACATCCCATGTGTCCATGTCATCCCTGATTATGTCATCATGCCTTATCACTTCGGCTCTTCAGGCTTCAAGGCTTCAAGAGTTTTCAAACTAGCACACTTACAATTCTCCTGAACTCTGAATTCCTGAACTGGCTAATCTATCGCCATGTTTCCTCCTGGATCAGATGACTAGGTTTCACTTCGGGTCTTCACCCGGAGTCCACGGATCTGCTCCATGTGTCCTCCTCAATGTAATGGCTATGATTTCTTCAGGGTTTCAAACTTCGGAGATCTCAAACTTCAACCTTTTTCCTTGAAAATATTTATATCCAAAGCTCACGATCTTCTGACGCGTGTCCCTTACGGATCGACGACCATGATTCCTTCAGGACTTTGGACTCCAAAAATCTAAAATTTCAAACTTATTTGACCCCACTAGATTTTATCCGAAGTCATGGATCTAGTGACGCATGGCTCTCGGCATATCAATGGTTGAGATCTTCTCGGATGATCGGACGGTCGAGGTTTGCTCCGACTCTCCGGCTCTCTGGGCTTCGGGAGTCTCAAACCTCAACTGAAAATATCTTGAATGGATTCCTTTGGAGTTATTAATATGCTGACACATAACCTTGTTGGCAGCCAAATCACATTTTTCCATCGTCTTATAAGCTGGCTACACCAATGTTTTGCAAACATCGATTTTTCGTCGCAATTTTCAAATGAACGACACTTTTATTTTTGTGACATTTGCACATTTACCTTCGTTTTATTTTCACGAATGTAAGTGTGAAAACTTAGTCTTTCGAAGTCGCATTGGAATCATTGTTTGAACTTTCATGATTATTCTTGTCAATATGCCTATTGCGCTTACATTTCACTTATTGTTATGCAGCTGGCAAAACTTTCGAACTATACTCATTGAACATTCTTGTATTGATTGTGTGACTTGGTTTCATTGAGTTTGTAACGCGTTGGCATTTCGATTTTGCATTTTATGTTGACCTACTCGACCATTGGTTTCATGAAAATACATAGGGGTTATGGTTAAATCTTTCATACATATCTTTTGATATGATACCTATGTTTGTGTTTTCATAACTATTGGTTTGTTGATTATATGAATACATTGGCGCATTGGTTAAACTATTGATATGAGCTATTACAATACATTGGCGCATGGTTAAACAATGGGTATTGGTCTCAAATTGTATGGTGATGGTTTAAAAACTATGGCATAACGTTCATTGCACGTGTTTGTTTATACACTTATCATTGTTTCATTGGCTAGCCAAGTGACATGATTGTTGAACTATGCTATAGTGGGTTGAACAGCTATGAAAACCGGCGGTTGTACTTTGGCAATAACTATTTTGCATGGCAGAGATAAGCTCCACCACCTTCACACGATGACATTAATTCCTATCCCTTATCCCTATTCACTTCTGTTAGCTTGGGTAGCTCTGCTCCTGTGTGTGTTATGATCCAAACCCTCAGCTTACCATGTGCTCGGATCCATGGCACCAGTCGTGCGAATCAAGCCAAACGACAACCAAGCCTTGTTAATGTTTGACAATGCTTGGAAAGACTTGGAGGATAACGGATGGCTCACCTTCGTGCAGTGATTTGAGGGTTTTAATTTAGTTGTGGTGCAACAATTCGCCGTGACTTTCGATGGTTGTAGATCCAAGGTGGGTGATATCCAGTTGGAAGTCGATGAGGAATTTATCAATTTTTCTACAGGGTTACTTGCCATGGGTCAGCGTTGGTTCAAAAATTTGAAAGCGCAAGAGGTTCCATGGCCACTGTTGTTTCTCTCGCGCAAAGTCACCTCTTGTGACAGAGGTATGCCCATATCCTCACTTAAACCACGATGGCACGATACTTTGATGGTAGTCAAGCAGTTTGTGACCTGTGAAGGTTGATACGGACTCGTTTTTCTCTACCACCTACGTTTGCTAATGAATTTTATTGGATACCCATTGAATATGCCCTTTTACTTTCAGCGCAGCCTATATAAAATGTCGAAAAGGTTTAAAAGGCAGAAGGCTGACAGTAGCCTATTCCACTATGGACTTATTAAACTTATCATTGTTCATTACTTAAGTCTACATGGTGATAGCTGGAGAGCTTTCATCGCTTGAAATGGTTTCGATGACACAGACCCTGTCCAGGTTGACAAACCTAAGGTGACTGAAGCCAAGGTCGAGCCACCTGTGCCCTTCCATATCCTATTTCCCTCTCCTAATCCTTCGGCCGACCCTAAAGTTGACTTACCCGACGCTGTAACTAAGAATGGCGAGGCTATAAAGAAACCTATGAGAAAAAATCCAAAGGCAAACCCTACTGCTAATTCCAAGGGTAAAAAGAACACTCGGCTTATTTCAAGGATGGCTAGGAACAAACCTAAACCCTCTGTTGAGTCAAAGCCTGTAATCCTTAGTGAGGATTCCGACTCTGATGATGCAGGAGCATCCCTCATGACAAGCAAAACCAACGTGGAAGCAGAAGACAGTTGGAAGATGTCCAACGCAAGTTTTTGAATTTTAAGTTTCCCTTGAATTTGATGCGCAAACATAAATGAGATCATTTAATTTAGGCGCCTTGGTAAAATGTAATCAGACCTCGAGCCATACGCTCTCGTCTGATATAGACAGAGGCATTTATAGTAGTAGTTGCAGGTAGATAGAATTGAATTCTTAGATTAGACAATTCTAGAAGAAAGAGGGAAAACCGAGATATAGATACCCTCATTGTATTATTGTATTAGAGGGATGATCAGTTTAGGAAGAGTTAGAGAAATCTAGAGAGAATAGGAGAATAGTAGAGAGATGTAGAAGAACATCCATGTATAGATCTTGAATTAATAGAAGACGTTGATTCAGATTCATGGTTGTTGTGTTATTCTCGGTGTATGTGTGTTAAATGCTCTGCTTATGAATATTTCTTCCTGTTATGCATTGGTTGTTATGCTGTGTGTGTATGATTTCATGTGTCGAGATTGAAATCTGAGAGGAAGTGGAGTGAGTTACAATTGTTTCTCTTTTGAGCAAGGATTCCTGCAAGGAGTGCAGTTGGAGTCGTCCCCAAGGAGTGCGTTGACAGAAGGCTCAGAGAGATAGCTTTTGTTCTCATTCGTCGTGAAGGTGCAGTTAGGCACAGAGCCATGCAAGGAGTGCGCAGGCTAAGGAAGGAAGTCTCAGTCATGTATCTAAGCAGAAACTTTGAAAGATTGTTGTTGCAGGTGTGCGCAGAGTCAAGAGAACTTCAACACTTAGACGTGCTTGAAGATTTGCCGCAAGGGGTGCGCGCAAGGGTTCTTTCTAAATACTGAAGTTGTGGAAAAGATCGGGAAGGATAGGCCTCTAAGTCGCTGAAGATCATCCTAGATAAGTGTGACTTGAAGTCAGGAAGAAGCGTCGTAGGTTGACGAAGAGGCGAAGAAATCTCGTGGAAAGATACTCATTTTCATCTCGTGGATCATACAAGGAGGAACAGACGGTCGAAATTCTCTGAAGAGATTTTGCGAAGTTTCGAGGATCGTCAGATATTGCAGAGGTGTAAGGAGGTTACGGTGAGAAGATCTGAGGAATGGACGGTCGAAATTCTCGGAGGAAATTTCACGAAGTTCCGAGGATTGTCAGATCTTGCAGAGGTGCAAGGAGGTTACGGCAAGGAGATCCTGAAGAAGTTTAAAGCTCAGGAGAGGCTGTGAGTCATCCATCTGAAGAAGACAGGTGTCAGGGATCGGTGATCTCGTGAACTCAGAGCTCGCAGGTTGAAAACCCAAGTATTGGGTGCTCTAAGTCACGAGTGGCGAAGTGGCGAGCTATTAGGAGCCGTCCATCTGAAGAAGACAGGTGGCAGAGATCGGGGATCTCGCGAACTCGAAAGTTCGCAGAGTGAAAGCCCAAGTATTGGGTGTTCAAAGTCATGAGGCACAAGGACGCAAAGCGGCGAGAGGATCGTAGCCGTCCATCTGAGGAGGACAGGTGGTGAGAGATCGACGGATCTCACGAACTCGGGAGCTCGCAGGTTGAGAGTCCAACATTTGGGTACTCCAAGTCGTCAAGCCGCGAGGTAGCGAGATAAGGGGAGCCATTGGATCCGGAACACAAGAGGACCATTGGATCTGAGCGAGGGATCGTGTCTCGGGACCTCACAAGAAAAGGTCCGAGAATTTGGCCACGAGGATCGCGAGGTTGGGAGATAGCGATATCCCGACAGCTGGAGAGCAGTGTGGGCCATAGCGGAGTGCAAGTGGAATACAGGTGGCACAAAGAATTTGTGAGCCACGAAGTGCCGAGAAGCCGAGACTCGTGTGGACGCTGGGTCGTGAAGCATTGAGGAGCCGAGATTCTTGTGGACGTAGAGCATAAGGTGGGACCGCGCATCTCGGGGACTCATGGACTAGGAGGGTGAAACTCGACAATTCAACCGGCGAGGTCGCGAGGTTGCGAGGTCGCGAAGTCACGAGAGGCGCTAACATTAAGTCTAGCCCACGGTTGCATGTGGAAGGAGCCATACCCGTATCGCCAGATTGGGTATCGCAAGATTTGAAAGAAAAGTTTGGAGGTTTTAAGTCACGAACTCGCGAGACAGTGAGATTTAGCGGATCTCCTGGTGGTAAGGAGGAGACCTCGGGGAAGATTGTTGTGGGTGTAGATCTCCCGATAGGGAGATAGAAGAACCTTCAAAGTTCTTCGGGCCGAGAAGAAGAAGGTCCTATGAGAGGACGTGCCCTGGTTGGCGCACGTGTCTGCGTCAAGTGGTATCAGAGATTAATTCTTGTATGTATATTTCAGGCGAGAGAGGAAGGAGATAAAGAGTACTCTGATAGACACATCAAGTGGTATCAGAGCTTAGAAAAAGATTCTTTGCTTTCTATAGCAGAGGACAAGGAGAATTCACCATGCCGCCAAGGAGAAGAGGCAGAAAATCACCTGATCCAGAGGAGGAAAGGGAATTGTCCAGAGACAGAGGTAGGCAAGTACAGAATCCAGACATGGAGAGAGAAGTGCGAAATCTTCGTGCCAGAATGGAGGACATGGAGACATCACAGAGGCACAAAGCTGATACGGGAGATATCAGTGAATTTGAGGATGAAGGTGATGCTGGACACGGAGGAGAAGAAATCCCAGCAGAATATGCATCCAATGAGCGTTTAATTAAGGCTATCGCTTGGATGAGTTTGAAAAAAAAAATGGACATTCCAGTTTATGAAGGGAGTCTCGATGCAGAAGAGATGCTAGACTGGATTAGAGCTCTTGAAACTTACTTCCATTATGAAGATATCGAAGATGAAAAGAAGGTCAGACATGTTGTCACAAGATTGAAAGGACATGCAGCCTTGTGGTGGGATGAAATGCAAGCTAACAGGCGTTGCCAAGGCAAGCAGAAAATTAAGAGCTGGGACAGGATGATTGCAAATATGAAGGCAAAATTCATTCCCAGGGACTATCAAATTTCTCTGTTCAGGAGGATGCAGAACCTGAGACAGAAGTTGATGATAGTGAAAGAGTATACTGAGGAATTTTACAGGCTGAATATCAGAGCAGGTCATCGTGAAAGCAATGACGAAAAGGTAGCCAGGTATATGAATGGCTTGAGGTATGAAATTCAGGATGAACTAAATTTGGCGACCATCCGAACGGTGGAGGATGCTTACCAATTGGCTCTGAAAGCTGAGGAGAAGCTGAGCCACAAACAAAGTCAGAGGGGCAGAGGCAGAAGTAATCCCAAAGGCAAATCGGTTGCCCAAGATAAATACCAGAAGCCCAAAGATGACTGGAAGAAACCTCAGACTCAGACAGAAAGAGGTGGAACCTCACAGAGAAGGCCATATGTTGAGAAAAGAGAACAACATACTGAGCAAAGAGGAGGATATGCTGACAATAATAGGTTTCCTCGTACCAGAGGTAGAGGAAGAGGAAGAGGTGGAGTAATCACATGCTTCACATGTGGAAAAAATGGACACAAGTCATTCGAGTGTCCAGAAAAAAGGAAAGAAACTGGAGAAACTCACATCGTCGAGGCACAGAGGCGAGATGTTGAGGCAGAGTACGCTGAAGGCGGAAGATCGCTAGTGATGCGAAAAGTCCTTTTGATGCCAGAGAAGGAGATGGAGAATTCAACACAAAGGAACAGTCTTTTTAGGACTACTTGCAAGACCAAGGGTTGGGCATGCAAGGTCATCGTGGACAGTGGAAGCACAGATAATCTCGTTTCAATCGAGATGGTAGAAAAGTTGGAGCTGAAGACAACTGATCACCCGAATCCATACAAAGTTTCATGGCTACAGAAGGGACATCAGGTAAATGTCACTAAACAGTGCTTAGTTGACATTAAGATAGGAGGATATAATGATAAAATTTTATGTGATGTTATTCCTATGGATGTCTGCCATTTATTGCTGGGTAGACCATGGCAATATGATAGGAATGTAATTCATGATGGGAGGATGAATACATATACCCTAGAGAAGAATGGGAGAACTCATATGTTGTGTCCAATAGAGGATAAAGAAGTGAAACTGGAGGTAAACAACACAGTACTTCTCATGAGTGGGAAGGAATTTCTTACAAAAGTTAACAAGAAGGAGGATCCACAATTCTTTGTGGTCAGGAAACCGAGAATTGTTCTGACTAGCACAAGAGTGGACGATTTGCCAGGAGAAGTTCAGGAACTACTGGAAGAGTTCGCTGATATTGTAGTGGATGAACTACCTCGTTCATTGCCATCGATGAGGAGTGTGAGTCACCATATAGACCTCACACCAGGATCTAGTCTGCCAAATAAAGCCGCGTACAGATTGACACCGCAGGAGAATGAAGAAGTTAAAAGACAGGTCCAGGAGTTGTTGGACAAAGGCTTGGTCAGGGAAAGCTTGAGTCCGTGTGTTGTTCCAACAGTACTCAGTCCGAAGAAAGACAGAGGCTGGAGGATGTGCACTGATTCAAGAGCCATCAACAAGATAACTATCAGGTATAGATTCCCATTGCCAAGAATGGATGATTTGATGGATTGCTTAAGTTGGGCAATTTTTTTTTCAAAGATAGACTTGAAGAGTGGATATCATCAGATTTGTATGAGAGAAGGTCATGAATGGAAAACAACATTCAAGACAAATGAAGGTTTGTATGAATGGCTTGTCATTCCATTTGGTTTGACGAATGCACCAAGTACCTTTATGAGGTTGATGAATGAAGTCCTGAAGGAGTTCATCAGAAAATTTGTCATCGTGTATCTGGATGACATATTGGTTTTCAGCAAGACAAAGGCTGAACATTTGAAGCATTTGGCTATTGTGATGAAGAGGTTACAACAAGAGAACTTGTTGATAAATATGAAGAAGTCCTCATTCATGAAGATAGAACTCATTTATTTGGGGTTTGTTATTTCATCAAATGAGTTGAGGATGGATCCAGATAAGGTGGAGGTAATCAAGAATTGGCCATCACCGAGAAATATTTTCGAGGTGAGGAGTTTTCATGATTTGGCTAGTTTCTACCGAAAGTTCATCAGGAATTTCAGTGAAATTAGTGCAGCAATGATGGATACAGTGAAGAAAAGACATAAATCTTTTCACTGGACTGAAGAGGCTAAGAAGAGTTTCAATTTGTTGAAACGAAAGATTACAGAGCAACCAATTCTGGTGTTGCCGGATTTTCAGAAAACATTTCAGGTAAAATGTGATGCAAGAGGGTTTGCAATAGGAGCGGTCTTGAGCCAGGAGGACAAACCAATCGCATATTTCAGCGAGAAGCTGAATGAGGCAAAAGAAAAATATTCCACATATGATAAAGAATTCTATGCCATCATACAGACATTGAAAAAGTGGAGGCACTATTTGATTCCAAAGGAATTTGTTTTATATAGTGATAACCATGCATTACAATTTGTGACTCAGCAGGAAAAGTTGAATCAGAGGCATGTTAAATGGGTAGAATACATGCAGAATTTTACATTTGTAATTAAACATATTTTGGGTACTGCTAACAAAGTGGTTGATGCTTTGAGCAGGAAAAGTTTGTTGTTGCAGGAATTCAAAGTCAGGACGTTAGGCTTTGATGATCTTAAGGACATGTATGCAGATGATTCAGATTTTAAGGAGGCTTATGAAGCAGCTAAGAATCCATTTCTCAGATACAGAAGTCAGTGGATAGAGTATGTGATCCAGGATGGGTTGTTGTTCAAAGGAAATCAACTGTGTATTCCAAATTTCTCCATGAGGGAGAACTTGTTGAAGGAAAATCACAGTGGGGGATTGGCCGGACACTTCAGTCATGACAAGACATTTGCAAAGCTGAGTGAGTCATACTTTTGGCCAGGGATGTGGTCAGAAGTCAAGAAGTTTGTTGACAGATGTAGAATTTTCCAGCATTCAAAAGGCAGGAAGCAGAATGCAGGATTTTATCAGCCATTGCCCATACCAGACAGGCCGTGGGATGCGATTTGCATGGATTTCGTGTTGGGATTGCCAAGGACACAAAGAGGTGTTGATTCAATATTTGTGGTAATTGACAGGTTTTCTAAAATGGCACATTTTATCCCATGCCAGAAGACCAGCGATGCAACTCACATCGCAAATTTGTTTTTCAAGGAGATTGTTCGACTTCATGGATTGCCGAAAAGCATAGTTTCAGACAGAGACACAAAATTCATAGGGCATTTCTGGAGGACACTATGGAAGAAGCTAGGAACTAACTTGATGTTTAGTTCTGCTTATCATCCTTAGATAGATGGACAAACAGAGGTGGTAAATAGAAGTCTGGGAGACTTATTAAGAAGCTTGGTGACAGAGCACTACAGCAGTTGGGACAATGTGTTGCCGCAATCAAAGTTTTCTTACAATAATTCAGTAAACAAGAGCACAGGAAAAAGTCCATTTCAGATTGTATATGGAATACAGCCAAGAGGAGTTTCTGAATTAAGGGATTCAAAACAGACTGATACTAGCAGCGCTAGTGCAGAATAATTCACTGAAGCGATGAAAGAACTTCACACCAGGGTGAAGGAGCGACTATTGAAATCAAGCCAGGAGTACAAGCGCAGAGTAGATCAGCATAGAAGACAACTTCAGTTTGAATTTGGTGATCAGGTTCTGGTGCATTTGAGGAAAGAAAGGTTCTCGAGGGGAATATATAACAAGCTGAATATGAAGAAAGTCGGACCATGCAAGGTCTTGAAAAAGATGGGAGAGAATGCTTATGAGATCGAGTTACCAGAAGGCATTGGAATATCTCTGATATTTAACGTTTCGGATTTATATCCATATAAATCTGATGGAGCAGGAGCCGAAAGCAATGAACAACCAGAAGTTCAATGGCAGAAGCAGATGCCAGTTGCAGAGAAGCCACAAATGGAATAGATACTGAATAAACGAGTGGGTAGGAAAACCAGGAGGAAAGAATATTTTGAATATTTGGTTAAGTGGAAGGGTCATCCAGTTGAAGATGCCAGCTGGGAGACTAAAGCAAAGATTCAGAAGCATGGACATACCATGCAGGAGCTCATGGATAGGAGCCCATGCAAATTTTCAAGCGAGGGAGTATGATGCAGGAGCATCCCTCATGACAAGCAAAACCAACGTGGAAGCAGAAGACAGCTGGAAGACGTCCAGCGCAAGTTTTTGAATTTTAAATTTCCCTTGAAGTTGATGCGCAAACATAAATGAGATCATTTAATTTAGGCGCCTTGGTAAAATGTATTCAGACCTCGAGCCATATGCTCTCATCTGATATAGACAGAGGCATTTATAGTAATAGTTGCAGGTACATAGAATTGAATTCTTAGATTAGACAATTCTAGAAGAAAGAGGGAAAACCGAGATATAGACACCCTCATTGTATTATTGTATTAGAGGGATGATCAGTTCAGGAAGAGTTAGAGAAATCTAGAGAGCATAGGAGAATAGCATAGAGCTGTAGAAGAACATCCATGTATAGATCTTGAATTAATAGAAGAAGTTGATTCAGATTCATGGTTGTTGTGTTATTCTCAGTGTATGTGTGTTAAATGATCTGCTTATGAATAGTTCTTCCTATTATGCATTGGTTGTTGTGCTGTGTGTGTATGATTTCATGTGTCAAGATTGAAATCTGAGAGGAAGTGGAGTGAGTTACAATTGTTTCTCTTTTGAGCAAGGATTCCTGCAAGGAGTGCAGTTGGAGTCGTCCGCAAGGAGTGCGTTGACAGAAGGCTCAGAGAGATAGCTTTTGTTCTCATTCATCACGAAGGTGCAGTTAGGCACAGAGCCATGCAAGGAGTGTGCAGGCTAAGGAAGGAAGTCTCAGTCGTGTATCTGAGAAGAAACTTTGAAAGACTGTTGTTGCAGGTGTGCGCAGAGTCAAGAGAACTTCAACACTTAGACGTGCTTGAAGATTTGCTGCAAGGGGTGCACGCAAGGGTTCTTTCTAAAGACTGAAGTTGTGGAAAAGATCAGGAAGGATAGGCCTCTAAGTCGCTGAAGATCAGTGTAGATAAGTGTGACTTGAATTCAGGAAGAAGCGTCGCAGGTTGACAAAGCGGCAAAGAAATCTCGTGGAGAGATACTCATTTTCATATCGTGGATCATACAAGGAGGAACAAACGGTCGAAATTCTCTGAAGAGATTTCACGAAGATCCGAGGATCGTCAAATCTTGCAGAGGTGTAAGGAGGTTACGGTGAGAAGGTCCGAGGAATGGACGATCGAAATTCTCGGAGGAAATTTCATGAAGTTCCAAGGATTGTCATATCTTGCAGAGGTGAAAGGAGGTTACGGCAAGGAGATCCCAAAGAAGTTTAAAGCTCAGGAGAAGCTATGAGCCATCCATCTAAAGAAGACAGGTGTCAGGGATCGGTGATCTCACGAACTCAGAGCTCGTAGGTTGAAAACCCAAGTATTGGGTGCTCCAAGTCGCGAGTGGCAAAGTGGCGAGATATTAGGAGCCTTCCATCTGAAGAAGACAGGTGGCAGAGATCGGGGATCTCGTGAACTTGGAAGTTCGCAGAGTGAAAGCCTGAGTATTGGGTGTTCAAAGTCGCAAGGCGCGAAGACGCGAAGCGGCGAGAGGATTGTAGCCATCCATATGAGGAGGACAGGTGGTGAGAGATCGACGGATCTCGCGAACTCGGGAGCTCACAGTTTGAGAGTCCAACATTTGGGTACTCCAAGTCACGAGGCCACGAGGTAGTGAGATAAGGGGAGCCGTTGGATATGGAACACATGAAGACCATTTAATCTGAGCGAGGGATCGTGTCTCGGGACCTCGCAAGAAAAGGTCCGAGAATTTGGCCACGGGGATCGCGAGGTTGCGAGATAGCGATATCCCAACAGCTGGAGAGTAGTGTGGGCCATAGTGGAGTGCAAGTGGAATACAGGTGGCACAAAGAATTTGTGAGCCACGAAGTGCCGAGAAGCCGAGACTCGTGTGGACGCCAGGTCGCGAAGCACCGAGGAGCCGAGATTCTTGTGGACGCAGAGCATAAGGTGGGACCGTGCATCTCAGGGACTCGTGGACTAGGAGGGTGAAACTCGACAGTTCAATCGGCGAGGTCGCGAGGTTGCGAGGTCGCGAAGTCGCGAGAGGCGCTAACATTAAGTATAGCCCACGGTTTCATGTGGAAGGAGCCATACCCGTATCGCCAGATTGGGTATCACAAGATTTGAAAGAAAAGTTTGGAGGTTTTAAGTCACGAACTCACGAGACAGCGAGATTTAGCGGATCTCCCGATGGTAAGGGGGAGACCTCAGGGAAGATTGTTGTGGGTGAAGATCTCTCGATAGGGAGATAGAAGAACCTTCGAAGTTCTTCGGGCCGAGAAGAATAAGGTCCTGTGAGCGGACGTGCCCTAGTTGGCGCACACGTCTGCATCATCTGACATAGAACATTTTCTAGCCAGTGAATATCCTTACTCACAGGGTTTATGCCCCGAACCACCTTATGATTTCATGACTTCTTCCCCCCTGCCTAAGGAATGATCCCAGTTACCCGGGGATTAAATTGCCTAATGAAACCCTCAGCAATATGATCAAACCCTCGCCTGCTCTTACAAAACCCACACAGTCGTCATGTGACCAATGTGATTTATGGTTGGAACGATACTACATTGATGTTCCCCTGCTCCAATCAAAAATTCAATCACTGGAAGATCTAATTGCAGTGTTGACCAGCCAAAGAGACCAACTCCAAACAACTGATAAGAAACATAAGACAACTGGCTCCATCCTTTTCAAGAATGTTGAATCAGCCACAGCTGTTATCAATTCCAAATTGTCGTGATCCAGCCATACAAGTATGAATTTTAATATCGTTTCAGTTTTGTGGATGACCAAGGTTAATATAATGATTTGAATTCTATTTTCAAATAGCCCTGTCTCTCATTCAAATGCTTCTGTCATTCGGTGATCATCCTGTACATTATTTCGATTTGCTAAAAATAAATGGAGTTTCGTTTTGATACATGATTTGATCATTCCTAGTTTAGTCACTGGTAGATTTGTATCAGATTTGATTGGTTTTCGATTGGATTTGATTTGATTGAGTTGGAGAAATTCATGGTTTGTTTTTAATTGGATTTGTTTCGTATCTACTCAGAGCAAGAAGTTTTCATGCTAGATTTGGAATACGATCACTTTTTGATTTGATTTGTATGTTGTGATCGTTGAATGATTTTATGAGTTTGGTTATACTGTGTCATATAATTTTCAACGCTAGAATACAATTCTGATCGTTTCCAATTTGGGAAGAATGACTCTGTTTTTATGGAAACAATGCTCTCATTTAAGCCTGTGCAAATAATATACATGCCCGAATCATGGAATAGTTTCGATTCACGATGATTATGTTAAACCCCTCGCTGTTTGATTCGCTTAAATGGATTGTTGTGTATTTTCAGTTGGTTCGATCACTTTCATGAGTTAGATTCACATCATGAAAGCTGCTCTGTTTGTTTTTAATTTGCAAACAAATTGATCAATATTTGTTATCTATATCAAATCCGGTTATAATGCATTTGAAACAAATAATTTTGATCAAGGTAAATCGATCTTGTCTGCCCAGTTTGCTAAAAATGAATGATCAGATAATTCTTATGAACCCTGTTACCAACTGAGTGATTTCATTATGATTTTGTTTATGGACAGTTACGCACCAGTGTTGGTTTGTTATATCAATACAGTTATAACAATTTGAAAACGATCCCATTTAGATTCGATTGCGTCACCTTTTGATGAGACGACATATCAATTGCAGAAAATTCGTTTTAATTGTATCGATTGCATTGGATACGAAACGATTTCCTCACTGTTTGATCATGATTCTGTTAACTCGACTTTGTGGTAAAAAAAAAAAAAAAAAGAAACAGAACACGCGTATCTCTATGATTAGTTGATTGATTTTGATCCTGTTTAATTTCAAATGGTATAACCATTTGAATTTCAATGATTCATTTTCAAATAGTTATTGGATGTTAATTGAATTTAACTCTTTTAAAATATTTTTAATCGATTTTGATGATGATTCTGTGTCTTATTTAGACCAGCTACAGAATCGCAAGATTCTGTAGCTAGTCTATAGGATTAGATTTTTATCATTTTGTTAATAATTTTTTCATTTTTGGCCCTTTTCAGGTAAATTCAAATTGAATGGGACATGTTGGACAGTCTAGGGGAATATTTGTGTATTTTAGTTTTACTTAGATTCCTAGTTTAGTTAAACTTGGGATATCTTCCCAGATTTTATGTAAACAGTTTGATAACTTCCACAGGGAGGTTTTACCCTGTGGGAAAACACATAAATACTTATTATTTTTGTAATAAGGGGCATCCTCACTTGTGGGAGAACCAGGCTATGGATTCCTAATACAAACTGAGACAAAAGTTGATGTTCTGCTACAACTTTCGCTTTCATAATATCAATCTTTTGTTTCATGTTTATGCTTATCAATTTGCATTTGATTAGTGACTACTTTAGCTATCATGGTCTTTTGCAGAATGATATGATTTAATTAATATGATCCATGTCTGATTTCTTTCAATACTTAAATACAACAATTATTTGACTCAGTTAATGAACGATGGATTTCTCTTCTTCATCAATTGAATTATTCTGTATAAGTCTTTGCATATAGGTTTACCTAATTGTTAAGATTTATAAATTATAAGATTGTTGTTATTCTTATGTCTTGTTTGTCCTGTAAACAAACTTGAAGAGCACTACAGCCATCGTTTACGAGAATCTCGTGGATTATTCGGTACGGGTTTCCTCCCTCCGGTCAGCTAAAACAATCATCATACACAGGGAAAATCTGGAGCATTCCTCCAGGTCAGTTTGTAATTTACTTTCTTTAATCTGTTAGTATAATATTAGTATTTTAGTTAGATATATTTCTATCTTAGATTAGTGATTTAGTTTAGTTAGTTTTCTATTTTATTTATGTTCATAAAATTATAAAATCAACAAAAATATCTTTTGATGTCTTAGGGCAGAATATAAATGAGTTTTTCAGGTTTTATTTAAATCTGTAAATTGTAGATATTGTATATTTTGTGAATAATTTATATTTCAATTAGTAGTCAGATAATTAAGTAGTTAGAGTTAGTATAGTAGTAGTTAGTAGATTGTATTTATATAATAGTTAGATTAGTTTGGTTTGTTTTAATAATTAGTTTTAGGTAGTTTGTTTAATAGTTAGTTTTAGTTAGATTAGTTTATTAGTTTGTTTTATTTGGTTTTAGTTAGATTAGTTAGTTTAGATTATTTTTCTTTTTTGTTTTCTTAGTTAGATCGGCTAACGGAGTTGCTAAACCCGTCAGGGTCGTTCATCCCAAACGGCTTGGGTTATTAGACAACCCCGGACCAGTTCCACTCTCTCAGTTGACGGACAGTCGATTTCGCCCGTCAACAAACCTCTAGGTGATCGATGATCAGGATTTAATTCAGACGATTTGACAGTCGACGTTTACTTCGGGTCTCCGTCTCTCTGGGCTTTAGGAGTCTCAAATCTCAACTTCTCCTTGCTTTCTCTTTCTCGAAGTTCCTTCACCCGAAGCACGTGATCGATTGACACGTGTCCTCCTATGGATCGAAGATCCCCAACTACTTCGGCTATTCAGAGTTTCAATGTTCGAGCCCTACCTGTCACATCATTGCATGCCTTTCAATTTGCGGGGGCATGCATCGACGATTTGGAGTAACCTACTTTTCGCCCCACAATTCTCCTGATGTTGACACGTAACCCCCTAGGGAAACCGTGGTTTGGATTGCGGGACTGCCTTGGGAAATTATCTCCCGTGCAACTCGTTTCCCCGCAATGTCTATCGGCCGTTAGTCTCTCTCTCCAATGGGGTCTGATAGTCACGACCTTAACCTTGCTTCATTTTCATCGAATGACCCCTGTTTACCTATCCTCCGATCTATTATTCCTGAGTTTGTACTTTAAGTCTCTAAAGTACACCATCAAGGAATCTGAAAAGATAGAGAAGGCTAAGGATAAAAAAGGTAAGTTATATGAAAAGGGTTATTGTTGGTTCCTTAACTGTCTCTGTCTAGCTTCCCAGTTTTCCTGGATACTAATGTGTCTTTCAATTACTTCCCATGAACATTCTAACTCAACCCGGTTATTTGTTGTCTGTAGGATGGTGTTGAATAAATTCAAAGCGATGTTTGTTTGATCAGATAGTCCAGGTTCAATATTAGGTTTTCGTGTAACTAGAATAGTCATGAGGGAAGGAGACTAAAAGGATAGATTCTATGTTTTCTTTTAAGGGTTCATTATTTATGTTTCAAAACATATAAGAAGAACCCGAAAACCTTGAATTGATAGTATGACAAAACTAAAGGACATTTCTGGTATCTGAGTTAAATTTCGGAAAGGGAATGTGCATGAAATGAAAAGAAAACATAAAGCTGTTGAAAAAAGTGAGGCATCAATTAAAGAGGAATCTCACTTTGTGACAGAAGAAGAAAAAAAGTTAGGAAGAACTCTTAATGGAGCATATGATATTGAAATCTAAAAATTTCACAGGTCTTGTATCTGCTGATAGCCGATACAGAGGAAAGGCTGTAAATGATTAAATTGCAAGAATAATTAATTACCACAGTAGAGATTGTACTAAATTGTATTTAATCATTCATTAAAAATACAAATGAAAAATATGAAACAACGGAGAAACACATAACTCAAACTTGACCAGATCTGGAATCTTCAATTTGTATTCGTATTAATTCAAAACAATATCTTCAAATTCTTCTTTACAATGCACCCAGAAAAAGCCATTTTTCAGTCTTCTGAAATTATACATATAACGGATCACTCATGATTGTTGGTTGGTGATCTCCTAACGTCCTAGGGACAAACAATTACAAAAATGAAAACCTCAACTGTTTACATGATTATCTTTTATTTTCTTGTCATCTCAATAATACAAGTTTTCAAAATGATACTTCATTGTTTTATTGAAGTATATCCTTCTTTCAACCCAATACATTCAATACATTTTTCAAGAAAGTGTACAAAACTTCTAGGAGGCTCTGGAAAATCCTTTGCTTCAAATAGATAAAATTTTCTCTAGATTTTTGGAAGCCGATCTTCGATCCCCTTACCAGCAAACTTGATTGATTGAAATTTCATGTTTGGTTTCACTAACCACTTTTCTATTAGGGTAACATCCATTTCCTTTAATTGTGAAATTTCCAACTGAATTTCGTTCAAACCCTCTTTGAAATTCAACTGGTGTCTTACAATGTTTATCTATCCTAATTTCCCAGTGTAATTGTCTCTTCCAATACCTAATGATTTCATGTCCAACAAATCAAATATTTCTTCACAATCGTCTTTGATTTCTTTGGCTATTTTCTTATTTTCTGTTATGTTGGTTTCCCACACCTTGAGCATGATATCGCCTCTGATCTGCTCTATGACAGAAATCTTTGGAATTTTTTATACTCCTTCAGTTTTTGAACATACAATCGCCTTTTGAAAAGTGGCCCTTGCTGCTTTAGCTTCTTTTTCTTTAAAAATAATATTATCATGAGCATTGCTTACTTCCTGAAAATAATTTTGAATAATCTCTACTTGGGAGATTACTCTCTATTACTCAGATTCTATCTTCGCATGTATTTCCAGTGACAAGTCCTGAAAAACTTTCAAATCTATAACTTGTCCTTTTATTGAATTCAACTCAACCTGTAGTTGTCTTACCAATTCTTCTTGCCTAATAACCTGTATTTGGATAGTTTGCATCTTCTCGTTCATCTCGTCTAGACTTGACTTAAGCGATTGAATTTCTTGCTTATTAGCAGCTCTGGCCTGCTCTAGTCCTTTATTTATTTCTTCTTTGATATGTTTCTCTATATCTTTTAGTTGGTTTTGCAACTGGACTATCCTATGGTTACTCTATTTTAACCTTGTTCTCATATTGTCAACGGTGAATCAGTTTGTCGTTTCCAGGGCTCCCATGGAGCCCGCCACCTCTGTAGTGAAATCTTCTTCTTCCAAGTTTCACCCATCCACCAACACCCTATGTTTCTTTACCATTCCACCTTCTCTCATATACATCTCTTTCTTTAATACAACCTTCCTCTTTTTACTGAAGAAGTAATTAGAGGGAGGAATTTCTTCTCTGGAGCTAGGATCGAGATCACTAGCATATATGACTCCTATCTGAGGGAGCCCAAAAGTAGACTATAAAGGGGTCAAGGAAGTGATGTGATTTCTCAACTTTGTGGATTTTGTTTCCCCTACAGTCTTGGGGGTAACAACATGAATAGTAGATGGTGAAGGGGGGGAAGGGGGGGTAGATTGACTGGAATCACGAGGTGTCCCAGACCTTCTCTCTATTTCGGCTCCTGGATTCTCTGTTTGTGGGACTTTTTTTTTTTGTGCGGATCCTTCTGCCCCCTATGAATTTCCCTCGGTATCTTTTTTATCTTGTGTTTTATGTCTGAAGCCTGGGGGAATGTTTTCTTATTCTGGAGGAGATGTTGTTTCTTCGCCCTGCAATACCTTGGGAAAACCGCTTCGCCTGTGTCTCTAGAAATTTAGGAGACTGGTTTGCAAATTGGATGATAACGTCTATACCTTGTCTAAAACTTCCTCATAGGTTTTGACCCCTTTGAAAATGTCATCATGAGAGGATTCCTCATGTTAAAATTCTTTCATGCCATAGTGAGCCATGTGGCTTCCCACTGTTTGATAAGGGTCGTGCTTCCTATGTTCAAGATTCACCAACTTGACGTCCTCTAGAGTTGCAACTTCAACCTTAGAATGACCCAAGTTGAGTAGCGAAAACCTTCCAATCTGTACGAGAAAGACTGGCCAAAACTTCTTTTGAGTTGTATTCAGTTCTATCCCAATACCACCTATTATTATCTGATGAGATACCTCCCTGCACACCAGTATGTCAGGGAGGAATTTAGGAAGTGCATGAGGAGGGATAGAACATCCGAAAACCCTGATATAGGAGAAATTATCCTCAATAAACCAATCAACAACTACCTTGAGATTTCCTATGAACAACTCTAAAATATGGGGGGGTGCACAACCATACAACATCTGATGCACTGGTGTCACCACGAAATGAAAAATTTCGTAAAAAGAATCCTTAACATTTTCTTCCCACAACTTAGAATGATATTCATGAATCGGTTCAGTGCAAGTTGGGTTCCAACTCCNGGGGGGTGCACAACCATACAACATCTGATGCACTGGTGTCACCACGAAATGAAAAATTTCGTAAAAAGAATCCTTAACATTTTCTTCCCACAACTTAGAATGATATTCATGAATCGGTTCAGTGCAAGTTGGGTTCCAACTCCAATTCATCAAAGGGAAAGGAGTTGTTAAACATATAGTGTCCATGATATATGCTAACATATAAAAGGCTACTGGTCGGCCATTGGATCTTGCGGTTTGATACTCCATAACCTCCTTAGGTAGGTTATCTGATAGAATTTTTCTCCAGTTGAAGCTATAGCCTTCGACTGCTTCATGTAAAAGGAGCACCCATTCTATAGGGAAATGGGTAGGACTTTTCTTACCGAAAATTCTACATAACATCATAGCCACATAAACCATGTACTCATTCAAAGAGGTTGTGGCATAAAATTTATGGGTATTGGCCCTGAATTGTGGTGGGTGTCTCCACCATTCTTTGATTATACCAGGGTATGTTTTGTCTACCTCTATGCATTCTTTCCTTTGAAATTCACTTACGAATTCTTTATTATAAATATGTTTAGAATTGGGAGATAGTTTGTACATTACTTGTATATGCTTTGGTCTGAAAAAGTCGACGACGACCCCTCGGCTGTCCAAAATGCTTCTTGTCTGCATGTTTGTCCTCTCTAAAGCCCAACTGATCATATTGTTGTATGTCATGAGTCATGGGCGCATAGCTACTTTGTGAAGTTTGGACTCTGCTATGTCTCGGAGTTTGTTTTCAGAATCATCAGGAAAATTCTTGATTTCGTAGTCCAGGGTTTCAAAAATTTGCCTCCGGGATTTGATGGAATCAATGGCATGCGGTGTAGTATCAAACACGCCATCTCCTTCTGGGATGGATATTTCATATGCTTCTTCACTTTTCTTAGGTGCCTTTCTAGGTGCCATAATGTTCGTGTTTAGAAAGAATTCTTGTAGCAGAGATAAATGTGTAAGCTTGCTGAATGCAATTCACTTCTGAATTCAAACGATAAGAATGAAATTCGAAAAATGAAACCTCTATTAACCTTTAACTCTTCTTACGACGAACGTACTGAGACAAGTGGTAAAAATTTAATGTTTTAATGGTGGAGATATGCCCAGAGATACATAGTTAAGTTAAAAATATATCTATTCGTCCGTTACAAATATTACTGTATATCGGCGATTTCAAACTGGAGTTTCGAAAAGACTGTTTTCAACAATTCTCAAAATGCGAAATGCGATAAGTAGTTTAGTCATCATTAATCCCATTTTAAAATAACTTAATTTAGTTTTAGACTTGGTCAATGAATCGTGATTTCGTATTTCGGAGTTTCGGGGATCTAGTCTCCATGAAATATGTCATATGCAAACCCCAAATCACAAATTTATGATAGGATTAGTTTAGGTGTTAATTACTTGTATTAATTCCTTAATCAAAACGAGGTTAGTAATTAATTTCTTCTTTTCGGAAAATCGGGGATCGGGAGTTCAAGGGTTGACGTTTTGAAAACATTTTGATACAAGTAAACCCGAATCGCGAAAGACTAATGCATTGTTGATTGAGATTAAGGGTTTAATTAATCACGATTAGAGGGTAATTTATGAAACGCACATCAGGACTTATAACTCCTACTTTTTCTTTTTATTTTTTTTGTTTGTTTTTATTACTTTAATATAAATCCTTTTCGGGATTTCGGCACTGGGGTTCTAGATTTGTTAGTTACGAAATCATGCTTTTGTGAAAGGCTGAATCCCGAAACCCGAAAAATTGAAAGATTTTTGACACTTTTTAGGACTAAGGGCGGCTCCATGACTAGAAAAAAGAAAAACTTTAGGTTTAAAGGGAAAAAATTAAACTTTGTATCAACACAGTCCAACGATCCTGGATCTCCCCGATCCTACCATGGCGATCGTTCCCGAATTAAAAAGGAACGGTCATGATCCTTCGAACCCTCACAGAGGTTCTATGACATTCTGTCTCCTGTGTAGCATCTGCAACGCCATTCCTCCTGAGCTTTTCAACTTCACGATCAGAGTTCGATCTCGACCACGAGATTCTGATCAATAGGCATGGCCCATACCGGCCCGGTGTTTCAACCAGAAGCTCTGATACCAATATGTAACATACCCAACCACCCACAGGTCGGGTACGCTACATGCAAGCCTGCCCTTGGACTTCTTTCTCATGCTGACCTTCTTTATTTATTAAGGATGCATAAGAAACAGATTTAATGACATGCACAACAATATCCAACAAACATGCAAGATCTAAAGATTATGTTAAACGATAATTAAATATACATAGAAGAAATACATTCATATACATGTAAAGGACAATTAAACTACACAGCGGAATACATTCATACACATATATTAATATCACAACAGAGAGCACTTATCTTTATGAAAGACAACACCGATTGGCTTCAGACCAAGGATGTTCCACCCAACCGTAGACACTGCTACTCTAAGTCCCAACAGTAGTGTCACCCCCGAGCCAGGGATATGAATCCATAAGGACGGTTCCAGAGTGTAATTGGGTTCCCAAACCAGTCAGCTCTCAATCTCTCATAGGTTTCTTGATACCCACAACAATCCAAGTACCCAGCTCTCTTCTACCCAGCCTATGCCACCTGAGAGAATGGACCTCCACCCTTCTCTGCCACGCAGTCCCTCAGGTAGTCCTTTTGCTTCCTACCAGGGCTTCCAGCACAGCTGGTCCAGAATCTCAATGTTGGAACTCTCAGGACTCGCAACTATAAGAAAAACAGGGCACGGGCTAATGCATTTTAGACATGCAAGCCCCAGGTCACGGCTGGATCACACCAGCGACCACTACAACCAACTATCCTGTGGCTAAGTTCTTCAGTAGCTCTGCTTACTTTGCCAAGCCAAGATGTAGGTGATGATGGATCAATGGACGAGTTAGGGTGGGCTTGCAGGTAGTGTACTTGGGCTGTGGGTGGTTGGGTATGTTACACATGCCAAAGGAGAGTGAAGAAGGATTTTCAATTGAAGATAGTGTTGTAGAGATGAGTAGTATTCTAGTAGGAGAGTTGAGAGTTGAAGATGATTGTAACAAAGGAGTTATTGCAACAAAAGAAAAATAAAATCAAGAGATGCTTGAGAAACAAGCATTAGTGTTGTTTGATGAGACAAATATGATGGTTACATGTAAGAGGGAGGATGGGGAGGAAGCAAGCCTTAATGAACATAAGAACTTGAAGCAAGTAAGCACCATTGAGCCAGAGGAATTTGAGAGAGTGAGCCTCTTTGAGAAATATTTGTAGTAGTCAGTAGAAATGAAAGAATGGCAACAAGTGGTAGAATATATGATGATAATTATGATAAGGGAAGAAAGAGATGAGGATGGAAAAGTTGAACATGGAGCTGAAGAATTACCTACATTAACAAATTGCAAAGGTGAGGATTACAAAGAAGAAGAGGAAGAAGAATGAATGATGAGTGGACTAAAGGGTAGAGAAGGAGAAAGAAGAAAACCAAACATCCATTAGTTGTTGATTAATCAAAAATATTATGAGCAAGATTCTCATGTTCTCCAACTAGGGGACTTTGATCTAGGAGCATCCTTGGGTTTTTGGCAATCTTACATCACCAAAAAATATTTTCAGTTTTGTTTCAAGTTTTCAGATTTTCAGTGCGTAGATAGTGGTCCAATGTTTTAATCAATTCTCTATCATACATTGGAATCATGTGCCAAATTTTGGATATGTTATAGAGGATACATTATTATACATTCACACCAAATTTAATAAGACGATATTGAGTTTAGGCCATGTGTTGAAGCCCAAAACCAATGTGTAGAGAAATTCCTACACAAACAATGGATTACTATTTTGATCCTCACACGCTCATCTTTTGGAATCAAGATCTGAAATTTGGATAGGATGCTAAGGACACATATTTGTGCATGCTCACCAATTTTCAACAAAAGTTCATGTTGCACATGTGTTCAAGACCACTGTGCAGTAATTTTTAGATTGTATTTCTATGTTAACAAAGGCCTACTATTTCGATTGATACACTCTCATACTTTAGAGTTAATGTATGAGTTTTGGATATGTTGTAGAGGAAAAATTCCTCTATAATCTCACTAAATTTCCTAAAAATTTATTAAGTGTTGCACCCTGTTTAGAGACCACACACATAATTTTCCAGAAACAAAGGTTCAATATTTTGACTTGTGTACAATCAATGTTTAGAATTAGAATCTAAAATACATCTTTTTTCTATCCACCCTCCAAATTTCATCAAAAATATTGAGTTTGAGGGGTCCAAATAATTCAATTATAGAACCCAATAGAAAATGACAAAATTTGGAAGTTGAATAGTTAATTACTAGTCGTTTATTAATTGTAAAAAATGTTTGAGTTACCTAAGAAAATGAAAAGTCTTTGAAACCAAATAATTATGGTCTCGAGCATGAATACAAGATTTGTAATTGAGCAAAGAGCCTTTTGTCTTTCCATGGTTTGGACTTTCTATTGTTGTTGGTTGTGTGTGATTCCATAGACATGTGCATTGTTTTTATGAACAATAAAGAGGCTAGAGAGCAATGACCATTAATCAATGAAGTTGTGAGAATTGTTGTTGAAAGCATTCACTTTAAATTTTCCTATGACTTTCAATTTGGTAATAGACTATGTGTAAAATGTTTGTTCATATTTATTGCATTTGTAGATTTGTTGTTAGTGTGTTTGTTTTAGCTATATGACTTTGATCTGGAAGCCATAGACACTACATCAACAACTAACCCAATAAGCCTTGAAGATCCCATTTTCCTTAGCATATACTTTTATATGACCTTATAATCATCAAAATCACATCACAATAAGACTTAGAAGCTCCCATTTTCCTTAGAGTATACTTTTATATGACCTTATAATCATCAAAATTAGGCTCTCCCTATGTTTTTAACAATGTTGTAGGGGCCTATTGAAGCAGATAATCTATATATTGATTCTAGAAGGAGCTATTCTCATTTGGCTTGAAATTAGGGGTGAGAGATACCACGTGGAAATTGGCAAAGATCTTGTGACAATTTGCTTAGTGTAGTAAAAAAGATACAAGATTTTGAATTAAATGCAACAAAAATTGGTAAATACTTGAGTGTTAATTAGCATTGCAAACCCCAACTTTAAAGGTTTAAAGGTGTTTGATGATTGACGGCATACAATATAATCTCTCTTGCATCCACCTTATTCTATTTTATTGAAAGGCCTTATTAATATTGACCTTTATTACATACGAATACATTGATCTACCTATGTGTCGATTAGGACCTTAACATGTCCGCCCCCTTAAAAACAACCTTGTCCTCAAGGCTAGAGATGTGGAAACTGCTGCAGAATGGTAGCTGGTTCCCAAGTGGCATCTGCTGGAGTCATATCTTTCCACTGTACGAGCACTTCCTTGATGGTTCTCTAACGTAGGCGACGCTCACGCTAGTCCAAAACGGCTTCTAGTTGTAGCCAAATGGATCCTTCTTCAACTAACTCTGGAAGGTTGGTTTGAATTCAGCACCTAGTTCCAATCACGTTCTTCAAGAAGGAAACATGAAAAACAGGATGTAGCTTCGACTGACTGGGCAGAGCTAACTGATATGCGGCTTGTCCCACACGCTTGAGAACTGTGTAAGGACCATAGAATTTGGGCGCTAGCTTCTGACAATGCTCGGCCTTGAAGGAAGTTTGCTTATATGGTTGCAGTCGCAGAAACACCTGATCCCCTTCTGCAAATTGACATTCCGAGCGACCTTGATCTGCTTGCTACTTCATGTGATTCTGTGCCATGACCAAGTTCTCTTTAAGGGTACAAAGAATATCCTCTCGGACTGTAAGTGTTTGGTCAACCCCCTGGGCCTTCGAGGTACCCGATAAGTATGAGAGAACTGAAGGTGGCTTCTGTCCATATACCGCTTCAAAAGGAGTCATGCGAGTGGTTGTATGGTATGTAGTGTTGTACCACCATTCGGCCAGGGGTAACCATTGAGCCCACTAGTGTTGTTTTTCAGAGGCAAAGCACCTCAAATATGTTTCCAAACACTTGTTGACAACTTCCGTTTGACCATCTGTCTAGGGATGATAAGCTGAGCTGAGATGCAATTGTGTGCCTTGTAGCTTAAACAATTCTTGCCAAAAATTGCTTGTGAAAGTTGGGTCACGATCAGAAACAATAGAGTGTGGCATGCCATGAAGCTTGAAGACCTGGTCCATGAAAATTTGAGCCACCGTGGATGCAGTAAATGGGTGGTGAAGAGCGCAAAAATGAGCATACTTGGAAAGGCGATCCACCACTACCATTATGACTGATTTATTCCCTGATTTGGGTAAGCCTGTAATAAAGTCCATAGAGATATCCTTCCAAATAGCAGGGGGAATCAGAAGCGGTTGGAGGGTGCCTGGAGATTTGACGTTTTTTCCCTTGTTGCGCTGACACACCTCACATTCAGCGACAAACTTACGGATGTCCTGTTTCATACCATCCCAGAAAAAAGAACGTTTGACCCTGTCATATGTTTTGGTGAACCCTGAGTGCCCCGTTGTGGGTGTAGTATGAAGCTCAGAAAGTACCGTGGATTTGAGCTTAGATTTTTTACTTAAATACAAGCATCCTTTGTATCGCAGCTCATCCTGGAGCCAGGAGTACCCTGAGGGAGCCGGAGTCTTGGTCTGCAATTGCTAGATCAGATGCAAACTTTTGGGATCTTGAATCCATTCCTGGCGCATAGCTTGGAGCCAATCGGGTACAATGAAGGAAAGAGAAAAAAGGGATCCTTCGTCTTCATATTTCCGGGACAGTGCATCCACCACAACATTGTCTTTTCCCTTCTTGTAAATGATCTCATAATCATATCCAAAGTGCTTAGTCACCCATTTTTGTTGCTCCTGGGAGGAAATGCATTGTTCCAGAAAGTACTTGAGGCTTTGATGGTCGGTCTTAATTTGGAAGCGTTGCCCCAAGAGATAAGGACGCCATAGCTCAATGGCATGCAGAATCACCCAGATTCCTTTCAGACAGTTGCTTGTTGGTGAAGGCCAAAGGTCGACCCTCTTGCATAAGGACAGTGTCGATTCCTTTCCCTGAGGCATCACATTCCAACACAAAGGTCTTTGTGAAATCAGGAAGGGCCAGAACCAGAGTGGTGCACATGGCCATCTTCAAGGTTTGAAAAGCTTGAGCAGCTGCTGGAGTCCAAGTGAAAGAGTTCTTTTTGAGGAGATCTGTGAGAGGTGCTGCAATCTTTTTGTAGTTCTTAACAAACTTGCGATAATACCCTGTTAGGCCCAAAAATCCACGCAAGATTTTGAGAGTCTTTGGGTGCGGCCAGTCTTGCATAGATTCAATCTTTTTCAGGTTCACCCTAACGCCATCCTTTCCCACCAGATGACCCAAGTATTCTACTTCTGAGGCACCAAAAGAACATTTAGACTGTTTCAGGAAAAGTTGGTGCTAAGAGAGTAGGTGGAGAACTTGATCCACATGAGTAGGATGGTCTATCCAGGTTTTTCTATAGATGAGGATATCATCAAAGAAAACTAAGACAAAATGACGGGGAAAAGGACGGAAGACATGGTTCATGAGGCTCTGGAAGGTGGAGGGGGCGTTACAGAAGCCAAAGGGCATGACCAAAAACTCATAGTGGCCCTCATGAGTGTGAAAGGCTATCTTGGGAATGTCTACCTCTTTCATACATATCTAGTGATAGCCTGAGTGAAGATCAAGTTTGGTAAAGAATTGGGCGCCACTCAATTCATCCAGGAGGTCATCAATGACAGGAATGGGAAATTTGTCTTTGATGGTCAGTTTGTTGAGAGCACGGAAGTCAGGATACATTCTCCAAGAACCTTCTTTCTTCAGTACCATGACGACCAGAGACGAGTAAGGGCTCGTACTAGGATGGATGACGCCTGCAGTAAGGAGTTCCTGGACCATTTTCTCATTTTCATTTTTTTGTGCAAAGGGGTGGCGATATGGACAGATATTGGGGGGAAGGCTTCCTGGGACAAGGGAATAGAATGATCATGAACACTTCAAGAAGGAGGGAGTCCTTGGGGAGTGGAAAATACCATTTGATGTTTAGAAAGGAGGGCTTGGAGGTCTTGGGGCACTGGGGGTGTCTCTGTGGCTTGTATGGCATGGAGTTGGGAAATGACACCAAAATGACCTTTTTTGAGCAGCTTTTCCATGCGATGGGAACTAATGACCTCACGTGAACCAGCAGTGATACCTTGGAATTTATATTGGTGGCCTTCTTAGTCGAATTGCATGGTTAAGTTCTTAAAATCCATGAGAATGGGACCCAAAGTCCTTAGCCAGTCTGCACCCAACAAAATGTCGCAACCTCCCATGTCAATAGCAAACATATGGGATTTTAGGTGGTAGTCACCGATTTGGAGACGCACATTTTCACAGTGCCCACCACATTTCATAGAACCACCATTGGAAATCATGATTTGGAAATTGTTGATAGCATGGATGTAACAATGGGTTTCTTGGGCAATGCGGCGATGAATAAAATTGTGGGTGCTACCACTATCAACCAGAATGATGACCTTTCGGTGCTTGATGTAACCGATTAACTTGAGGGTTTGGGGGGCAAAGAAGCCGGTGAGAGCATTGAGGGAAATGATCGGTTCCACTTCGGGAGGGTCAGAGGGAGGGTTTATGTCAGTAATTTCTGGTGACTCGGGCACAAGGGGAGTTTCAACATCCTCTTCCGGAGTTTCCTCAGAGATGGCCATAAAAAGCTTTTGTTCCTTACATTTGTGGCCCGGGAAATATTTGTCATCACAATTATAACAGAGGCCTTTGAGTTGGCGTTCAGCCATTTTATCCCTTGTCAATTTTTGGATCTTTAATGGGGCGGAGGGAGTAGTGGGGTTTACTAGTTTAGGGCGAGGGATAAAGGAAGGCTTACGGTTTTGAGAGGAAATAATTTGTTGTTCTTCTTTATATTTTTTACTAGCCTCCACCCAACTCGCAGGTCTAGCCATGAGGACATGGGCCCAAATCTTCTCCTTGAGGCCACTGATAAAACACTCTCGAAAGAAAGCATCAGTCATGCCCTCTGTTCGAAAAGCCAGGCACTCAAATGCAGCTATGAAGTCTTCTACTGTTCCTGATTGTTTCAGTTTTGTCAAACGGCCCAAATGGTTGGTGTTAGTGTCAAAGCGTTCATAAAGCTCGGTCACAAATTGGGTCCAAGCAATATACCCTTGACGAGAAGTTTTCTCCATTGCCACCATTGCCAGAGTTCTTGATCTAGATGGAGAACACCATATCGGAGTTTGGCCAAGTCATATGTAATGTTGTAGAGAGAGAAATAATGTTCCATTTGGGTGACCCAACCAGTGGGGTCTGAGCCATCAAATTTGGTTACATCCACCCGTGGAAGGCATATGTCCCTTTGAAAGTGATGGGGCTGAAAGGTATGGGAATGGGAAGAAGTTTCACCTTCAGTCTTTGTATGTGCGTCAGGAAAGTGGTCATTGGTAGGGACCTTTAGTTTGATGTAGAGTGATGCAAAGACAGATTCAAGCTGGGTGGTCAGTTCTTGTTTGACTTCCTCCATTGCAGACTGCATGGATGCATTTATGGTGGTATTGATGGATGTATCACGGGAGGCAATAGTAGCACTGAGTTTTTGCACTTCTTTTTGGGTCTCGAGGAAACTATATTGCAAGGTATTGAAGCGAGACTCCAGTTCTTGGCTACAGGTATGAGCCATGAGGATGGGTGAACTGAAAAGGGAGCGGGCGGGGTCAGAATTTTTTGCAGAAAAATGATATGGATGAATGTGATAAGGGAGAAGAGATGAATCTAATGGAATAGGTCTCAAATAATAGTGAAAAAATTTCCAGACTTGTTTTTTTTATACAGTTGCGGGGTTATACTTCGGTCTGAAGAATGCTACAGTGTTGAAATCCCCAAATTCTTAACCAAAAAGAAATGTGTATTTACTTGGCAACCCGAACACAGTTGCGTGGCAATAGATCTGGCCGGTTTAATTTGTTTATGTTTATGTTCCCCAAGGGTTAGGTATTCAAGGGTTCTACAGACAAGGGTTTGCCCTGTGCTATAGCTCTCTGATATACGTGTGGGGTCCAACAGTAGTACTCGGCCTAATATCTCAAGGCACTAACTAAGGAGGATAGACCGTACCCTTAGCCGTACTACCCAACTACCCAGGTACTAGAGAGTATCTTCCCGAGTGTTGTTCTCGATGACACTATAGCAGTTCGGCGGTCGATAGGTTTATCTAAAGAGGGCTTTAGGAAATCTAGGTCGATCCGTACACAGGTGCTATCTAATGCGCTACCACTCGAAGGGGTACCAACAGGGGTTACAAGGGTAGCCAACAGATGTGCGCTTAAGAACCACTTGTACTTCCTGCGTGTATGAATCCCTCAACTGCGGGTTTATGCGCGTAACGACAGATCTCTGTAGCTTAAAGACGCCGGAATAAGTCTCTACCCTGAAAAAAAAAATACCCACAATTTCTGCCAAGGAAAGTGCTCTGATACCACTTGCAAGATACCAGATATAATAAATATGCAGAACATAAATAAAATGCTAGAAATGGAAGAATAACAGTAATATAACCAGCATAATCTCCACAATAACACAAAAATAATATGAGAACAACAACTGAAATAGCACTTTGATTCAGAAAGCAATGTTCACAGGCCTCTTCAAGGGGGCAACCTCCAGTCGAGTAGCGCTCTGTTACAATAATCTCCAAGCTAGGGTTTTCATACCCTCGACCCTTATTTATACTAAATATGTCTATTAAGAGAAGCATCTAGAGGAAGATC
>ML790738.1:217033-236988 GCA_009831015.1 Picea engelmannii | reverse complement strand
ATACAAGATTTTGAATTAAATGCAACAAAAATTGGTAAATACTTGAGTGTTAATTAGCATTGCAAACCCCAACTTTAAAGGTTTAAAGGTGTTTGATGATTGACAGCATACAATATAATCTCTCTTGCCAATTTCTTGTCTTGGGTTCATTTTTGGAGCTGCCGAATGAAGAAACCTCTGTTCTTTGGAATTGCTGCTGAAATCCCCTGTTTCGTAGCTGTGATTTTTCGTTCTTATCCTGCTGTAATTGTAAATTCTGTTTCTGTGCTGCATTGTTTTATCTCAAATGATATCTAATCACTGGCAGCTTTTAGCTTAGTGTATGTGTGTATTTGCATCAGTTTTAGCAGAGATAGACCGGTTTGCAGGGCTACAGGGCTACAGGAATAGGTCTGCATCATGAAGTGATTTTATATAAGAGAGAATTACACACAGGAAACACTTGCACAAAGTATTGCTAAGAGATTTGCAACATAGCATGAATTCTATTAACATCCTCTCTTACATTCCAATGAGACACACAGAGATATTTATAAGAGTATAGTCTTAAAAACACTAGGAATAATTCCAACACCACACATATATAGGAAATCATCAATTCCCTCACAATTGCCATAGAGATGGGCCGAGAGATTTGTTCAGAGTGACTTTATTTTTACTTATATTATTTTCTTCGAATTTTTCATTTGCGCTCCAGGACTATAACCAGATGTCCTCCCTTCTCTCCATACTGGATGCGTTCACTCAACCTTCTCCCCATTGTTTCTCCGTATCCCTGGAATAACGCATCCATTACTTCTTCTCCGAAATGGTATTTCAGCAGGCCTTCCATTGCTGCTCTCACTTGCTTTGCAAGTTTTTGGCCATACGCATTCTTTGCAGAGGCCGAGCCTGTCATGGCCTCCATCTCCTCTTTAGTAAATGTCTCTGATCTTCTTAGAAGCTCCAATCCTAGTATTTCAAACGAACCCTCTCTGGCTACTTCACTGCTCACTTCCTCCGGACATGGAGAATACAAGGGGACGTTGAACGAATCCACCTTCTCCTCCTCTATCAACCCCTGCACCACGTCCAATATAACGTATCAATTTATAACGACAATTCAATATGAAACTCATTCAAACTGAAGGCAAAAGTAGTATATAAGCACCTGAGATACCAAATCATTCAAAACGCTTTGCAGCGAATCCCAGGAGAAGGCCATGAAACCCTGATCGCTTGGATCCCGAGGTTTTCGACCCATTACAAGCAAAAGCATGCGGCCTCCGCTAACCAGCTCGTCTGCCCGGGCTCTCAAAAACGCGTTGAAATCTTTCTGATATTGACGAAAATAAGCTTCACCCACCGCCGGAGATCCGCAGCTGAAGATTTTTCCCTTGTTCCATGTCACTGAATCCTTCTCTAAAATCTCAGGGGGAACCTGATCAGACCAAAACGGTTTACAATCAGTATACAAAATACAAGACCAACTACCATACGGGTGTAAGGAATTTTGCAAGGAACCTAAAACTCTAAAAGTCATAATAAGCTTTCCATCTCCAAAGGATTATTGGGGATGGAAAGCTTATTATGGGCTTGAAAATAATTGTAAATCAGATGATCTTCGGAGTTGGGATAAGAAGAAACTCCTTTTTGAGATTTTACACCTCTTTATGGATGTCAAGTCTGGGGTTGATTGAGAGTTGGGATAAGAAGAAACTCCTCTTTGAGACTTTACACCTGTTATTTTTTTATCGATGTGAAGTCTGGGGTTGCTTCAAAATCAAGTCATAACCACATGGAAGAAACCATTTTACAGAAATGATGAATAACATAGCATCAATCATCACTTTCGGGGCTTGCACCATGTAACAGGGCTTCCCAGGTGGTCACCCATCCCAAGAGGCCTCTAACTCAAACTCTCTTAACTATGAAGTTTTTATCCACAATCAAGCCCACTTAGCTCCACTTAGCATGATTGAAATTCAACATAGCTATACAAATTTCATAAATTCATTGACAAGATATATAAAAATTCAACCACAAGTAGATATGGGTGCTTTACTAAATATTGAACTGGATAAGTGTTTTACCAAAATATTGAACTAGATATGGGTGCTTTACTAAATATTGAACTGGATAAGTGTTTTACCAAAATATTGAACTGGACCGTTTTGAAGGTACTCAGTGGTAGAAATTATTAAAATCAATTATTTGTGGGTATTAGATTTTAACCAAAATGTCAAACGTGCATTTGGTTGGATAACGGTATCATACAAGTTATTAACCAGTGAATGCCGTGATGTGAAAACATACTTGGGAAAGCCAGTGCAGACTAAACGAAGAATGAACAAAATGGAGAGTCTTGTCTGGAAATAGCCTGCCGTAGAACGACCCTGGAACGCCTGCTGCGAAATATGATCTGTTTCCTGACGCTGCTACCCCGTCTTCGATCTGATGATCAGTCATTACTGAAGGAGGTAAAACTCTAAAGAGCGAATTGAAATCAGAGGCAGGAAGATCGTTAAAGAATACTTGAAACTGCGGAACAGAAACGCCCGCGGACAAATTATTGGCTTTGAGAGTCTTCGTTATATTTTCAGCAGCTAATAGAGCATTGGGTCCAGAGGAACAACCCAGCTCTGCGATGCAGAATGTATTGGTTTCGATCATCGTCTTCATCGATAAAACGGTTTTCTTCAATATAGGCTCTGCAAGATCTAATGCTCTCTTCTGCAATAATATTGAATTACGATCGATTGTCAGACAATTATAAGTTAGTTTAAATCGTTTAAAAGAAAAAAAAATGATGAAAATGGTATATTGAAATTTGAAACCTGTAAGAGAGTGGAATTTTGGGCATAGCTCGAGTCTCCAAGGCCGTCGTTCATATGAAAAAGTCTCTCCATCTCCATACTCATCGCCTTCGCAACGAAACGATGAATAAACTCCGATTTTCTGAGTAAAGCAAAGGCACTCGATGTGCTTCTAATTAATGCGACCTCCCCTGCCTGCAAAACCCAAATTTCAAACCTGATGAATGAAGGCGATCCTTATCTCGATGACAGATTCGGGGCATGAATCCAACCCGCATTGAGCAAAGTCAACTCCATGCCCGTTGGATGCTCGAATCTGCAATCGAGATAAACAAACCAGTGACAAAACGATATGTTTAAGACAATAATTGAATTCTATATATTTTTCAATGTTCATAACTAGGTATTTTATTTGATCTATCAATCAGATACTTCCATGGTTGGTTGGACGATACCCAACTTGGAATTTTGTATCTGTATCTTGCTTTTGGAAACGCATGTTGCACTTTTTCAAAACACTTGTAGAAGTCAATCTAGATTTGGCATCAAGCGTTGCACTGCTTTTCAAAACACATGTTGTAGAAGTCAATCTGGATTGTGGCATTAAGTGACTGTCACAGTAGTTAGACTTTGTACTGCCTGTCCATATTTTAGAAGCTTTTATTAAAAAAAAAAATGTATGGCCATGAAGAGTCAGATCATTTGTTTCTATAAGATTCTTTGAAATTTGACACGACCAATCAACTTTCAAATACAAATTTATCTTGTAGTTAGTCAATAATTTGATTCCTATGACTATAATAATTTGATTCCCATGACAATATTACCTTAAACAGTTTCTCATATAATTTTTTTAATAGTGGAAAGCGATTATTTTGAAATGGTTTCTCTTCATGAAGAGGTTAAATTGTAATTAGAGTAGTGTCTAGTCTTATGTATGGGATTAAGGTTAAATGTCACTTTAAGGCACATGATCTTACCATATAGTACGTGATATTGATCTTCTTGCAAATATTGTCTAGGCTAAAACCACTTTATGGTCCTAGAGTAAGACCTTAAAGTGCCTCTAGGCCAATAGCCCTAAGTAACATAGACTTTTTCTTACTTTGGAAAAAAACGAAATGCCAATGTTACTGAGGATTGAGAATGCTAATAAGCCAATAGCCCCGAGTAACATAGACTTTTTCTTGCTTTGGAAAAAAATGAAATGTCAATGTTAATGAGGATTGGATCTAACAAACACACATCATCTTGATGGAATACATTAATCATGTAGTGAACCACATCTTCTTTTTTATTTCTTTCCTTATTAATTTGGGCATAAATTTTCAATTTTCAAGATTAGATTGTTGAAGTTGTAGTATGGAGTTGCTCAATGAAAATAGTTGTTGAGAAATCCATCTATAGTCTTGAAACTCGTGAAAATGTATATTTTCTTGTAAACACTCTGATTTTTCATGGGAGGATTCCGATAAGTTGACAAAAGGAGGGGGTTGTTTGCTATATGATTAGTCAATTTCCATATTGATGGGATCACACACTTGAATGATGAATCCTAGTTGAAGTTCTAGATGGAACACAATAGATACTAAGCACATTATTGCTATGCAACATTAATGGCAATATATGCAAGGATAAGTGCCCCACTACACAACATTAATGGTAGTATATGTGGGCATATGCATTGTTAGATGTTTGTGCATATATATCTAATGATGTATATGCATGTGTATACTGTGATTAATATGCTAGTTGAACCACACACTCACTTAGATGCACACTATTGTTCAATATGTGGGAAACTAGTCAAAATGTGACACTAGGGTTGTGTTAAACCAGCAAACCAAGTAGTTTGCAATGGAAAAGTGCAATAGAGGGAACATATACAAGAAATTTAAAATTGCATATTAGTGAAGAACATTGCAAAGTGTAACACACTTGACCCCCTAAACTTACTTAGGTTAGTGGGATGTCATATTTCCTCTTCTGTTTATCCTCAAGCCTTGGATCTGAACCCTCAACACTTCTGTTTCTCATGGCGTACATGAGAGCTTCTCTTATCACATCATCCAACTGCATCAATTCTACTTACTCATGAACACCCATTTTCCCAATAGATTTGCATCTGAAGATGACTACATTGACCAGGGAACAAACATTCATGATCGAATGAATAAGATTCACTCTGCACAACTAGATCAATGGTCGGTAGTGAATCATGTTCTCTACCCATCGGGAAAACTAGTTAATAAGTCCATGTTTCTATCTTGATCACATTTCTCCAATGGACATGTTTCCGATAGATCCAACAATATTTGGTCAAAGAAATCAATAGTCCTGATCAAATTCATACCTTGAATTACATGACGGCTAATTCCTCACTCATCCGTCATAAGGCACAGTGGTCAGTGGGGTCTTCCACTAATCTAACGACTATGGTTGTATCAAAACACCTCTCTTGTAGATCGACAGTTTCCATCCACTCGGGGTCCTCTACCATCATAATGCACCAACTCCAAGTGATCGCAAGAATTTATGATCGGTTATTCTCCGATGGAAGTCTTCCAACAGATCCAATGGTCCTCAGATCATCACTTCTCATGGTCATGGATCACTTGGAACCCCACATATGCATGAAATTTATCGACACTGCTCTTTGTCTAAGTTTTCTTCCTCGGAATGGATCATTCCAGATCTAACAACTATAAACCCATCAACACCCTCACCGACAGATCTACGGTCCTCTTGTCCTAGGGATCTCGGCATTGGGTTTCCTCCAACGTAGTCCTCTCCTAGACTCGCTTCTAGACTTTTTCGATCTATAGTTTCTCAATAGACTTGTCCTCCTACATTTTGGCATCAATGACCCAGATCTCATCGACTTGACCTCCAATAGATCAATGACTCACAATCTCTTGGATTTTTCTCATCGAAATTCCATTGTGACTTCACACCTTGGATTTTTCTGATGACCTTGTCTCCCGACAAGATTTCTCTTGAGGCTTGGATCTTTGACAGATGATCATGATATTCCCTTCTGCAAAATCAACAACTGTCATTCTTCTAGGTTTCAATAAGGGTTATCAATCGGGTTAAAGGTGGTTCAAGGATTTAGCAATCTGATAGTCCTTCCAGACTCTCTTTTCTAGAGTTTAACTTGGCTCCTTTGGGATCATAAACCATTATGCAATCAACTAGTAATACCCTACTCCAAACACCCAAATGAAGATCTTGCATCCTACAAGCTTTCCATTCCAAAAACAAGGAAAAATCATTAGGTTAGCAAATGTTCTAAGATTCAACAATCCCGTGTCTTCTTCTGCAAGGATTTAGCTCACTTCCCTTAGGATACTAGACCAATTCCCTAGAAGCCAAGGAAACTCTTCCCAAAAACCCAAATGAAGATTTCATATCTTGCAAGCTTTCCATTCAAAGGTAGAGCAATTTACAGGAATAATGACTTGTACTGAACTTCCTCATCTATTCATTCATTGTTAGCAAGATTGGTCATTAGGAAGGTTCTTTTGTTCCATTTAACTTGGGAATTCAACAATCATTCATTTAACCAGATTTACTACTTGAACATAAAACACTATATAATCATTATTAAGCATTCAAAAGGCATTACAAGAAATATCACGTATCTGTTCAGTAATGATTCCATTCAGCCAACTTATTGAGGGGAAATTCCTTTCCACCCAACCATAGGATATGTTGGTGCAAGTTTGATCAGACCAGGGTCCTTCTTAGGTTACCAACAAAAGGTACTGAGTAGTCTAGAGCGTTGGCATTTTCATCTCCTCTGAAGAGAATAAGTCTCACCCGAAGTGCTGCTGAGACAAATAGATAGGGAAGGGTAAGGAAAAGACTTAGGAGGATTCACAGAACCTTCAGGACTCATCCTGATCTTGGAAAGACATCTACCTATTGAACATATCTGAATCTTATGTGTGCAAGAATCGAACCTACTTACATTGCGAATATGCATTTAGACACAGAATCGTCACATGGAACTCATAAAACATAAAGAAGTATTGTAATGCATAAGTAAACATAGAAAGACATAACATATTTTGAAAATTTAGATCCTTCTTCATATTATCTCCATAATCTTTCTTCATTTACAATCTTAGAAATACATAGTAGTGCTTTGTTACAAGCTCTTGGCTCTCAACTCATATCGCAGAGCTCTAACTATTAGACTGGTATATCGATTACATTACAGACTTAGGACTTGACTTGTCTCAGCTAACAACAACCTAACAGAGAGGGAAAGATCAGGTTGAACTTGATCACCATTTTGTTGAACCCATAGCTAACCAACCAACCCTTTTATAATCATGTTCATCCCTATATATAAGCTAGGTTGTGTCTTTCATCTCGGCTTGCATGCTTTCTTATTCCGTTGCAACCATTGTTGCTTAGCTGGCGTTGCGCTGTCTTTCGCAACTGATTTCTGTTTCTTTTCCTTGTTCTGTTGTTCCACTTCTTCTCAAGCTTGTGCAACTCGTACTCGGCCAAAACTCGTGCAACTCATTGTCCCAAAAATGAAGGGCCCAACAGGCTCCGAACACAACCCTTGACTTTCCTTCAAGTCAAGTGCTGGGTTCTTTCGTAGATTCCTAGAGCACCTATTGTTTTCCCTTGTCCTCCTTTTCTTCTTCCTTCTGCTCTTATGTTTGTGCTTTCTCTGTTTTTTCCTCTTCAAATGAAGGGCCCAACTCCGGGCCCAACTCTAAGGCTTGCTCTCTCACTCCTTGAAAGTTTCCAACTTTATCCTGCCACTTCCTGGCGAGGAGTGATGCCTCTGCAACAAACTGTTGGGTCGCCTCTTTACTACACCCCTTTGGCTTGGAAGCGACCAACAAGTTCCACTCGGAATCTATTGTTGCATCAACTTGATGCATATGCATGTACATTATCTGAATGACAGGTCAGAAGTCGCACAACTCTTTCTTTGCTATAGACTGTGCCTCAAAGAGGGCATTCAGTTCATTTTTCACCTACTGGATTTGGTCAAACTTCTACTGTTTCTCCATCAGATCCATCGTGGCTGCAACTTCTTCATTTGGCACCTAGATATTGGTGCGTACCTCCTCCAAGACCATTTTTCATCTAGCAATGATTCCCATCCAATCGCTGACTTCCTTGAAGATCTTTGTGAATTCCATTGTGTACTTGTGTAGCGTTGCTTGGGCATTGTTTCCTTGCAGTACTATCTTCTGCATCTGCTCTTGCAGCTTATGAAGTTGCTTCTCTTCTTCTTGCTGAGTTCGTCGCAACTGTTCTTCCATATGCTCGACACGAGTGGTGATTTGTGTCCATTCTCCTTGGATAAGCTCAATTTGATGCTTTGGCTCTCCTGCATCATTAGCTTCAGGCAGTTCGGGTGCAACCTTCTGAATCTCCGACCAGGCTTCAACAAGCCTTTCTTGCACTCTTTCTAGTGTTTTCTCAACCTGGATCTTGGCCTGCTCTTCTTGATGTCTTGATGCTTGTGCAAGGAACGCTTCCTCCCTTGTGACCTTGATAGACCTCTCAGCCTAATGGAGCCTTTTCTCTAGTTGATCGGTTGATGATTTGATTAGTCCAAATAAGTGCGTCGCTGGCCACTGTACTAGGTCAACGGATGAAGGGGATGCATCTTTGGGTGCTCATGTCTGCGGTGGAAGTCCATTGGTCATTGAATGCTCTGAGCAGGTCTCTACCTCCTCCTCTATTGATGGTTTTGGTGCGATCCTCAACCTTAGCGCTGAGGGAAAGAGAGTCAGAACCTTTATTCTGTCTATGCATAGTTGCATTAGTTTTGCGCATTATTGAGGGTTCTGGAGAATCCGCTCCATCTGTTCACGCGTGGATGTCGCGCTCTACATGGGTATTGATTTTGGTTCCTTCTGAGCCTCTGGTATCTCCTTCTCTTTTTTTGTGTCTGCTTCATGTGTTGTGCTTTATTGGGCACCCTCACCCTTGGCCGGTGAGGGGATGACCGATGAGGGGATGTGCTGCTTGTTTTGGGCTTGTGACTCCTCCATGGTTTGGGTATCATTTTCTTGCGAAAAAATCCCAGTCTGTTGTTCCTGGATGTTTGGGTTCGGACCATTCAGCTTCATTCTCTACTCTCGTGCTTTGGGGTTTGGACTAGAAACTTCTGGTCTCGGCTTAGGAAACTCCTAGGTTGTTTCTGGGAGTTCTCTCTCCGCTTTCTCTAGCTGATTGAGCTGCATCAACTCTGGGTTTTTGATCTGGGGTGGACTGGTGGTTTCTAGGGTTGGTGACTGGGGTTGTGGTGATGACAGAGGGTGCACAGTGATGATTGTTGATGGAATTTTTTCAGGCTCAGGGTCGTCCTAAAAGTGGATGATGGGGCTTGCTCTAATGGTTACGCGGGTGTGGGGGACAACTGATGCAATAGGTTGGGGCTTCGAAGGTTTATTCGGAAAGACATTAGTTCTGAGCTTCTTCACTACTGGTTCGTTAATAAACACAACACTCAGGATCTTGTTGACCTTCTCACCTGACAACATGACATTAGCTGGAAGTCGATGGAGGACCGACAATGGTATTTTCTTATTCTCCAATGGTTGCGTCTCGTCTTCCTCCTCATAGTCTGATTATGCTGGGGCTTCTTGTTTCTGCGGCGCTGAGCTTGAGCTCGGTCCTACCTCTACTTCTTTACCTTTCGTCTTCAACAGCTCATCAGGCAGAATATAATGCATTCTCGAATTGTGCAGGTTGCGTTTAACTCCTGGCCATGGCATTACTTCTTATTCGAGGGCCTCCTAGTCTAGGTAGAATGACAACATATTTGAATGGAAGTCTTCATTGCTAACATGCCTCGGCCATACAAATGTATGATGTCGGTTCATGCAAAAGGAAATATTTCTCGTATTGTAGTTGAGAAGTTCCTGCAGAATACACAGCCTTTGTGTTGCATATATTAGGTCATTGTACCACATAGCAAACATTGTGGTGTTGAATGATGCATTCTCTGAATCCGACCTGGACTGCTAGGGCTCGAACATCTTCTCCATGCACCCCTTGTCTGGTAGCATCGACACTCTTCCCATAGGTGGCTTCCAATTGAACATTGCAAATGCCAACAACAAATATCTGTAGGTGAAGGTTCCTCCCTTCTCTTGCGCTTCCTTGCATGCCACTAGTAGTTCCTCCAGTAGGTAACTACACCAGTTGAACATAGCGTCGTTGGCGCAAAAGTCTGCTACTGACAATGCATCTAACGTGCATTCTCCCTTGTAGTATGATCTCATAACCTTGCTGGCTATGATGTAACAACCTATCCTGATTGTTTTTGGTAGTATGGGGTCAGTTACTGTTGTGCATCCCCCCCTCTTTGTGTTGAATTTTTCATACATGGTGATCTCTCCTTTCTTTTTTCCGTGCTTACCAGGACCCTGGAATCCTTTCGACACATCCTCTCCTTCGAAGGACAGTCCGATAAGATGGTGGATGTCTTCATCATGGATTTGATACTACCTATCCAACCAGAGACTTCGGCCATGCACCCTGCTGATCAGAAATTTGGTGCATCGCGCAACCTCACCAGTGGTGTCGAATATTGGTAGGTCTCTAAGGTTCATAATGGTCGAGTTGAATAAGTTGGCAAATTCTAGTTTTGTCATGAATTTCATGCCTCCCAACTCATTTGGAGCCATCTCCCAGAATACATATATCTGCATCTGGGGGAACAAAACTGTATCTGTTAGGTAGAGATCGAGGAGCTTGACCTGCTCCACCTTCCCCTTGAGATCGTCCACGACCTCAATTTGGGGGTCGTGGAGATTGTCTGGTACTGCATCCTTAGACATGGTACTTTGGCTTCCTGTGGCTCTCAACATTGTGGATTCTGAGTTATCACAACCTCTGCGGTGAGCTAAGGACTATGGTCACGACTATGTGTTTCACAATTGCAGAGGCTTGCTCACTCTTCAAAATTCATAAATTACTAAGCTCTTTTGAAAATGATGGGTGCTATGGTGAATTCTTAGAGGCTTATACTTGGCTTAGCGGGAAAGATTAGCAATAATTGTTGTTCATCATGACCATATGGATGCAACTGGATATGAGTTGTCCAACGAGACGGGTTAATGGGGTAAATCCTATCATCCAATCTTGGCATTTACTTGTGCAAGTTGGGTAGGGACATGGTTGGTTTCAGACCTTTCCATTTGACGAGTGGGAATCTTGACACGAATACCGATGGCATCTTTGTTTATTGCGGCTTTATGGCTTAACTGAATTAAGATGGGGTATCGTGATGGCAATAAAGGTTGTGACTAGACTGTTGGAGTTACTTCACACACACCTAGGATTTCCTTTTCCTAAGGTTTTTATTTGTTTATTAGTCATTATCCATTCTCCTATATTTTAGGTGATAATATTCCGCCTGGAGAATATTCTCTTTCAATTCACACTTCAATTTGACTAGTTGAGTTGAGTTTAGATGTTGCATTGGGATCATCACCATGCTAATTCGACCTTTCCTTGGTATCATCACCAGAGTGGTGCATCATCCTTGATTCCTTGAGTTAACTCCTCACTACTTTCTGTTCAGTCAGTTAACTGAAGACTAGTTGACTAGTTAAATCAACTAGGTGGCAGTGCACTCCCGTAACTGCCTGAGAGACTAGAATAGGTGGAAATTCACTACCGTAACTACTGGTGTGTGTCCATATCACTCTAGAACACCACTATGGTAACTTGGTTCACCTCAAGTCGAACTCATTGAGTTATACAGAGTATATCATGTGTAAATTATTCATTATTTACAACGGTTAATGAGAATTCTTCCATTCTTTCTCTCCTTCTTCTTTCTTCTATTCTCTCTGCAAATGTATGTATCATTGTTTAGCTAGATCTATTATGTGTAGGTCAACACATTTACATGGTATCAAAGCCTATGGACTGCTAAGAAAAAACTAAACCAAAAAATTTTGCAGGTACAAAAGATTGAAGACAACGGAAAGATGGAATTCCAAAAAGAATTCATTCTTACACCTTACAACTATTTTGCATGGAAGGAGAAAATAGCCATACATCTCCAATCCATAGGGTTTTATAGTTTAACCATGAATACAAATACAGAGCTAGCATCAACTATAGAAAAATCCAAGTACTTAAATCGCATGGATGAGGCACTCAGAACAATTTGCAGTCTTATTTCTCCCGATCTCTTTTTTCATATATCTTCCCGTAAGACTCCCAATGAAGTTTGGACCATCTTGGAAGGGCTCTTTGGAAAATAGGATGAGATGAGGGGACACATGCTGGAGGTGGAGCTGCTCACATTGGATCCAAAAAGCTTCGAGAATATCTAAGATTTCTTTACAAAATTCAAGGATTTATTGTCGCAACTCAAAGCTTGCGGGGTTGATAAATCGAAGGAGGAGAAACAAATGGTTCTCATCATTCTCTCCAATATTAGTCCTAAATTCTCTGTATTTGTATCTACATTCCATACTGTCAGATTCACCTCTAGAGCCACCTGGAAAATGCCTTCTCTTGAGGACTTTATCGAATCCCTGACACAAGAGCAAACCAAGCTCATCAACATGGGCGCAATCAAAGGCCTAAGGGTGCATGCACTCACTATGCATGATGGAAGCCACAAATATCATAAATATAAAGATATATATATGCGGAAATATCATGTACATGCGAAGAAGGAAGGGTACACAAAACCCTTCATTGATGCCTCTAGATCCAAAGGAGAAAAGGGAAGAAAAGGAGAGAAATGCACATACTGTCACAAAGGATTCCATTCAGAATATGCATGCATGCAAAAGAAAATAGATCTGATGTCTCAAATACTTTAGCAAAACATCCTTGGAGATCGCATCCTTGGGGGTGCAAAGAATAAGAAGCCAGAAGATTTGAATTCCAAGAAAGGCAATTCTAGCCATGCCTTGATTGCCATCAACTCCTCTCCCAATGCTTGGATCATATATTCAGGAGCATCACATCACATGGATACCTCAGAAGCAGTATATTCTTCTTTGGATGCATGCAAAGGTCCTCCCATTCTGATGGGGGACAACTCTTCTATCGAAGTCACCGACATAGGAAGGATTGAACTCACCAATGAAAGTTTCGAGAATGTGTTGCATGTTCCTAAGATTTCTGTCAACCTTCTCTCCATGTATCAGATGAAGAATTTCGGCACCAGAAAGAAATTCGTATTCACACCAAATGCTGTGGACATCGACGACATGCAAACCAACTCCAGGGTTGCTACCGGTGAGGTAAATCATCAGTCTAGATTGTATACATTTTCTGAATTCATTGAACCTGATTCTGCTTTACTGCTTACTCATGTTGATGAAAGTAGTAGGATATGGCATGAAAGGTTTGGACATTTGAATTTCAGATACATGCAACATCTTAGCAAGCATATATTAGTTGATGGTCTACCATACATCCATTTCTCCAAGGGAGTATGTGAGGGATGTGTTCTCGGAAAATACCCTCAAGAGAAATTCGACAAGGGAAAGTCTCAGCGAGCTTCTGCACCTTTAGATCTGATCCACAGTGATCTCATGGGTCCTTTTCCGCATCCATCGATCAGGAAAGTGAGGTTTGTTCTCATTTTTGTTGACAATTTCTCACGTCTTACATGGATCTACTTTCTCAGGAAAAAATCTGAGGTCTTTCAACACCTCAAAGATTTCAAAGCTTTGGTTGAGACACAGTCCAGAAAGAAGATCAAAGTCCTCCAAACTGATAACGGGGGAGAGTATGTGAATCATGAGATCCACAATCTTTTCCATGAGGCATGGATTCAGTTGCAGCATACAGTTCCCTACACTCTGCAACAAAACAGAGTTGCTGAGTGGAAAAACCGATCTCTAAAGGAGATGGCATCTTGCATGTTGCATGCAGAGTCACTACCACAGAGACTATGGGTCGAAGCACTTAACTATGCAACATACATCCAAAACAGATCTCCCCATAGATCTGTCAAGGATAAGATCCCATACGAGGCTTGGAGGGGCCTCAAACCAGAAGTAACCCACTTTTGTATTTTTGGTTCACATGCATGGGCCAGGATTCCCTCTAAAAAGAGGAAGGCACTTGATCCACAGAGCATTGAGTGCATTTTTTTTGGATACCCTGACGGTGTGAAGGGATATCGGCTTATTGATATTTCCTCGGACCGACTCATCATTAAGCGTAGTGTCCAATTCAAGGAAAGTGTCTCACATGTACCTCAACAGCCGCATGCAGACACCTTCACTCTTCCACCTGTTCGAGACGATGAGCATGCACATGCCGACTCTTCTTCAGATGAGAGTTGTGATTCAGAGGAATGAGATGATTCATATTCAGAGTCAGTATAGCCAGATGAAAAGTTAGTACAATTAGATGCAGAGTCAGAGCATCTAGATGCAGCTGCAGAGCCAGAGCAGAGGCCCAAGTGGGCACAAACTACTCTTCGAGATGCAGGGGATCTCGTAGGTGATCCAACCGATACTAGGAGGACTCGATCTGATTTCGAGGAGCCTCCTATTGCATTCACTGCCACTGAACCATTACCTTCCAGGCATCTTTTCTTTGTTCAATATTCAGATCCACAGTCTTATGGTGAGGTTGCTTTCGAGGAGCCTCCTATTGCATTCACTCCCACTGAACCATTACCTTCCAGGCATCTTTTCTTTGTTCAGTATTCAGATCCATAGTCTTATGGTGAGGCTGCTGGAAATCCATTTTGGGAATCCACCATGTAGGAGGAGTACAACACCCTCCTCGAGAACCAGACTTGGGATCTGATTCCCCTTTCTTCTGGGAGGAAAATTGTCATATGTAGATGGGTCTATAGAACCAAGAGTGCAGCGGATGGACATATCAATAGATACAAATCCAGGCTTGTTGCCAAAGGATTTTAGTAGGTTCATGGTATTGACTATGATGAGACCTTCGCTCCAGTAGCGAATATGGATTCCATACGATTGGCACTTTCCATTGCGGCAACCAAGGGATGGGAAGTCCATTAGATGGATGTGAAGAATGAATTTCTTCACAGATATCTACATGGAGTAGCCCCAAGGATTTATGCAGGACTCATCTTTGGTATGTCGACTAAAGAAGTCACTTTATGGCCTCAAGTAGGCTCCGAGGGCATGGTATGCCAAGATGGACTCCTACTTGTTGTCACAGAACTTTGTACATTGTAAATCAGACCCAAATGTATACATGCTTAGGACGACTGATTCACTTCTAATTTTAGTTTTCTATGTCGATGATTTGTTGATCACGGGTTGCTCAAGTTCAATGATTGTTGCAGTCAAGAGGATTATTCATGACAAGTTTTTGATGATGGACATGGGTCCACTACACTTCTTCCTTGGACTTGAGATTAGTTAGGATGCATCAGGCATCAAACTGTCTCAAGCCAAGTATGCATGAGATCTCCTTGAGAGATTTCACATGACAGACTACAAGTCTGCTCCGACTCCTTTCCTATCATGAGTCAAACTTGAGGATGGTGGGGAGACTCCACTGGTTGATAGCACATTGTACAAACATCTAGTGGGGAGCTTGTTGTATCTCACACACTCTAGACCAGACCTCTCATATGCAGTTGGTGCAGTTTCCAGGCTCATGCAAGAGCCGCGTGAGCTACATTGGAAAGATGCAAAGTGTATCCTTCGATATGTACAGGGCACCATCACCTTTGGGATTCATTATGCAACATCATCTACATTAGATCTCATTGGGTTTACTGATTCTGACTAGGATGACAATAACATTGATCGCAAGTCCACATCTGGTTACTCACTCTATCTTGGTTTCGGGCCTATCTATTGGTTGAGCAAGAAGCAAGCCTCCATTTCTCTATCTTCAGTCATGTTGAACATGATAGAATAACTGAGAGGGGGGAGGGGGGTGAATCAGTTAGATAAAATTTCTTTCTTTTTATTTAACAGATTACTCAATGAACACAGATTATGCCTTTTACTATATTTCTTGCTACAAATCATTCAAATAAATCAATATGCAATCACATAAATAGACAATGACACAGAGATTTTCATGAGGAAACCCAAAAGAGAAAAATCTCTTCTTCTTATGAATGAAAGGCAAGCTCCAACTTCTCTTTACATTCTTATTTTATTTGAGCTACAACCCAGATGAGGCTGCTACCTCTGTTTCTTCAGCACCTACTGAATGGAAGCTACAACTTCTAGATGTACAAGCACCAACTTGTAAAGAAGACTTTTACAGTCTTCCCTTGATCCTCCCTACCACCCTGGAATCCTTCTCTGTCACTAAGTACCTACAAACCAACTGTTTATCTTCTCTGTCAAAGATTAAGCATTCAAATCCTCTCTGTTTATATATTCATATTAGAATCCATTCTTGACCAAACCACATAGATTTATCAATCTGTGCATATGTCTTCTCTCATTAATATTTTTTCTTTCTTCATCATTACTTCTCACTGTCCCTGTATAATTTTATTTCAGTTCATTTTAATTTACAGAAATGAATTTTAATTTTCTCCTCTGTGTTTTTTTTCAGAGCTTCGGCTCTACCATAATTACCCTACACCCAATGCATCACACAAAATTTCACTTATATATACCATGTACAATTAGAGTGTACACTGGAACCCTCAGGCTTTGAAGATTCAGTTACAATAACTGAATAACTACCTTACAGTGAACATCGTTGGCCAAGACATCAAGAAGAACAACATCCACACGATCCATTTAAATATTTAACCAACACCGTTCGATGATCATACATTTGTTTTGACTCAGCATATAATAACCCTCGAGCGCTTCAGCAAGACAATTGTGCTTAAACCATATTCCCATTGGCTATGACCACGGGCTTAATTAAAATTCATTTCGCATTTCGACATTTCGACATTCCTGTGATGAAGTGTCTCGACACTCCAAGTCGTGATCCCCGAAATTGAGCTTAGCTACTCTATCTCCTTCCCCCCATATGACCACTGGCGGTAACCACAACCTACACCAAAAAAAGGCACTTCACATTTTGGCATTTCGGCGTTTCACATTTTGACATTCTTGTGATATCGGAGGTTGGAGCACCTCCTTTCTTTGACTCTCTAGTCAAAGAAAATCTGATTTGTGACCACGTGTCCTTCCCGAAGATGGACGGTCCTCCTGCTTTCAAGATTTTATAAGCCCGCTTCACTTTTCACTTTAAGGAATGTGCAGGTTCTCCTGGATTTGACAACGATCGGGCCCCACACTCGGATCTAATGTCCGAGATCTGTTCTCTTCTACTGTGCACTCCTTGCTTTCTGAATTCTCAAGTTTCGATTTTTGAAGGAACTCTTAGCTAACCACCGTGCAACTACTTCTCTCGGTCTTATGGATTATTTAAGTTTGACATTAATGACAAAACCAAGCCCTATGCAAACTGACCAACAAACCCCCCCTTTAGCATTGATGGAAAACTTTATATCTCTTCTCCCCCTTTTGAAATCTATGGCAAAGGAAACAACCATACTCCCCTTGAGCCAATAAAACCACCTGTAAAGATTTATCATTTCAACAGCAACTCCCCTTATCAAAATAGTCAATAAACTTATGCAGTCTGATTTTATTATGAAGCCCTTTCAAACTTTGAGAGTGAAATGAAATTGCAGAGGGTAAACCCCCAACTAATCCCTGAGACTGTCAAATTGCATTTTAGGTAAAGGTTTAGTAAATACATTTGCAATCTGATCCTTTGTGCCAACACATTCCAGTTTAATAACATTAGACATAACCTTCTCTCTTAGAAAATGAAATTTGATGGGAATGTGCTTTGTTTTTGAATGCATAACAGGATTTTTAGAAATACTAATTGCACTGGTATTATCACAGAAGATAGGCATAAGTTCATCATAATGAATATGGATATCTTTCAGCATCTGTTTCGTCCATAGAACCTGAGTGAAACAAGCTGCAGCTTCTATGTATTCTGTTTCAGCAGTAGACAAAGACACCGTTGATTGTTTTTTACTTGACCAACTTACAAGACATCCTCCAAGAAAAAATGTTGCTCCACTAGTACTCTTCCTATCATCAACACAACCTGCCCAGTCAACATCAGTGAAAGCATATAAATAAAGTCGATTACCTGTAGGATACCACAAACCATACTCTGTTGTCCCCTTAAGATATCTGAAAATTCTTTTGACTGCAAGTAGATGAGAAGTTTTTGGTGAAAACCTGCCAACTTGACAAACTGCATGCATAATATCAGGTCTTGTAGCTGTAGCATAAACAAGACTACCAATCATAGATCTGTACATTGTCTGATCAACATCTTTAGTATCATCAAACTTACTTAATTTGCAACCAGTAACCATGGGAGTGCCAACTGGTTTAGAATATTCCATCTGAAATTTCTTAAGCATTGCGTTGATATATTTGGTTTGAGAGTTGGAAATACCTTTATCAGATTGAGTAATTTGCAAGCCTAAGAAACACTTCATTTCTCCTAGCATGGACATATCAAACTCTTTCTACATACTTTCAATAAACTGTTTACTGAGCCTATCATCATCACTACCAAAAATGATATCATCTACATATATCTCAACAATGATCAACCTATCATTTTCTTCTTTGATGTAAAGATTACTATTAGTGTTACCTTTCCTGAATCCTTGCTACCTCAAGTAATTGTCAAGTCTGGAATACCAAGCCCATGGTGCTTGCTTCAACCCATACAATGCCTTTTTTAACTTGTAAACATACTATTCTAATTCTTGTACTTGAAAACCATCTAGTTGTTCCATATATAGTTCTTCCTTTAAATCACCATTCAAAAATGCAGACTTTACATATATTTGGTAAACTTTAATGTGTTTAGAATTAGCATAAGCTAGAATCAGTCTAATGGATTACATTTGTTGATACTGAGAGGGGGGTGAATCGGTATCAAGTACAATTTAAAACCTTTTTCAACTTATACTTAAAGCATTAAACTATATCCAATGAGAAATGAACAATAGTATAAGAGTTACACCAATACACCACAATACACCATGCACAATATATGAGAAATAATCAATAGTTGTTGTTTAAGGGAAGTAATGACTTCCAAAGGTAGCTACATATTCCAAATATAAAGGGAGGGATAAAACTACAAGAGGAAGATACAATCCTCCAATATCAAGATAGATTTGAACTCTCCATCCTTTCCCCTTCCTTCCACCCAAGAATATATGAGAGATAATAAAACTTTACATTAAATCATCACCATCAACCAATCATCACATAGAACCTGATAATGCTTCTTGAGACTTCTTCAATTTCTGCAATTCTTCAATTATTGGAGTACTTTGATCCTATAGATAATATTACTCAATGTATTCTATGAAACTCCTCCAATTTTCACTCCTTGAATCCTCCCCAAAAAGAGGTTATAGAAAGAATGGTAGACTTTATTCAATTCTGGTCTGTTCAAAAGATCCAACTTGTACAACATGCCCCGCGCTCAATATTTAACATCCAATTCTAAAACTCATACACAAGAAACTATAGTCCGTACTATTTCCAATGGAAGCTATCCCACTTCATTTGGATTCTGTATGAAGAAGTTATGACTGTTTTACCCGGAACACTTGTTTATTGACTAGCTTCAGGACTGGTCACAAACCCTATCTTCCACAGAGTGTATCTCCATAATTATAGCGAATCAAGAGATAAAATTTTTACCAGATGTACCTTGATATGTCTTCTCAATACCATAGCAATTTCACCATCTTAATCGTTCTAGAAAAAAAGTTATAGCAAAAATGGTAAGATGACCTGAAAATAACATACCTTAGAACACATCACCAAAAAACTTCATCCTCCCTTGAAATCCGGCCTTCTTTTACTTCTTATTCCATCTGAAATTTGACTTGTATCAAATGAATGTATAATGATGTTTATTTATACCATTTATGTCACTTCCTTTTAACATTAGGGCTGACCTGACACTTTCTTATTTTGTAATTCTTTTATGTAATTATCTTCAGGGCCTACATGTACAATTCACTTTGTCATCTTCAAAAATTCATTTCTCCTCAACCATGAGGATCCACGTGATGTGCCACATACCACCGGAAACAACATGATGTATACTATCCATTCATGGGTGTTGTATATGCATGTGCATTTTCCTTCATGTCCA
>ML790738.1:165053-213908 GCA_009831015.1 Picea engelmannii | reverse complement strand
TCTTATACATTTTCTTATATTCTTTGGTTTTGATGTTACTTTCTTCTTCTCCATCAGAATATTTATTGAAAGGACACTTAGAAGCAAAATGCCCTATTCTACCATAATTAAAGCACTTGAGAGGAAGTTTACCTTTGTACTTGCCAGTACCTCTTTTTAGATTTTTGACAAAGTTAGCTTCTTCCATGTCTTCTTCTGAATCCTCATGATTACTGGTTTCTGTTTCAACCTTTTTCTTGTCCTTTTTTGCTGCCTTGAAAGCTACTTCCTTATTGGAAGGATTCTCATTAGATGTCCTCATCTCATATGCTGTTAGTATTCCTTGCAACTCATCCATTAGTAAAGTAGAAATATCAGTTCTTTCTTCTGAAGCAGATATTTTGGGATCAAATCTTCTAGGTAAAGATCTAAGCACTTTTTGCACAATAATACCATTTCCAACTGTTTCTCCTAAACCTCTCATAGTATTGACTACTTCATCAAGATGTAAAAAATAGGTAGCTATATCTTCAGATTCTTCCATATTTAAACTTTAAAATTGAATTCTATATGATTGTAATTTAGCATTCTTAACCTTAGTATCTCCTTCATATACCTTCCTCAGTTTGTCCCATAACTCTTTTTCCAACTCACAATGCATTACCTTAACAAATTCTAAACCTGCCAATCCTCCAAGTATTGCATACATAGCTTTGGAATTACTCTCATAGAGTTTCTTCCCTACAACATTTGTTGGAATTGTTGTTGGAGCCTTAGATTCATTCAACACAGCTTGCCAAACATCTACTCCTTGAGACTGCAAAAACAACTTCATCCTGATACTCCAAAAAGCATAATTATGTCCATCAAACAAAGGTAATCCATGTTTAGTAAAATCAGTTTCTTATCCATTATTAAAGATCAAACTTCCAGTGATTAAACTGAATCTTGAACTAACCTTCTCTGATACCAGTTGTTGAACATGATAGCCTAACTGAGAGGGGGGGGGGGTGGTGAATCAGTTAGATAAATTTTCTTTCTTTTTATTTAACAGATCACTCAATGAACACAGATTATGACTTTTACTATATTTCTTGCCACAAATCATTCAAATAAATCAATATGCAATCACATAAATAGACAATGACACAGAGATTTTCGTGAGGAAACCCAAAATGGAAAAAACCTCTTCTTCTTATGAATGAAAGGCAAGCTCCAACTTCTCTTTACATTCTTATTTTATCTGAGCTACAACCCAGAAGAGGTTGTTACCTCTGTTTCTTTAGCACCTACTGAATGGAAGCTACAACTCCCAGATGTATAAGCACCAACTTGTATAGAAAAGTTTTACAGTCTTCCCTTGCTCCTCCCTACCACCCTGGAATCCTTCTCTGTCACTAAGTACCTGCAAACCAACTCTTTATCTTCTCTGTCAAAGATTAAGCATTCAAATCCTCTCTATTTATATATTCATATCAAAATCCATTCTTGACCAAACCACATAGATTTATCAATTTGTGCATATGTCTTCTCTCATTAATCTTTTCTCTTTATTCATCATTACTTCTCACTATACCTGTATAATTTTATCTCAGTTCATCTTAATTTACATAAATGAATTTTAATTTTCTCCTCTGTGTTTTTTTTCAGAGCTTCGTCTCTACCATAATTCCCCTACACCCAATGCATCACACAAAATTTCACTTATATATACTGTGTACAATCAGAGCGTACACTGGAACCCTCAGGCTTTGAAGATTCAGTTACAATAACTGAATAACTACCTTACAGTGATCATCATTGTCCAAGGCATCAAGAAGAACAACATCCACATGATCAGTTTAAATATTTAACCAGCATCGTTCGATGATCATACATTTGTTTTGACTTAGCATAGAATAACCTTCGAATGCTTCGGCAAGACACTTGTGCTTAAACCATATGCCCATTGGCTATGACCATGGGCTTAATTAAAATGCGTTTCGCATTTTGGCATTTCAACATTCCTGTGATGAAGTGTCTCGACACTCCAAGTCGTGATCCCCAAAATGGAGCTTAGCTACTCTAGCTCCTTCCCCTCATATGACCACTAGAAGTAACCACAACCTACACCAAAAAAAGGCACTTCGCATTTCGACATTTCGACGTTTCGCATTTTGGCATTCCTGTGATATCAGAGGTTAGAGCACCTCCTTTCTTTGAATTTCTAGTTAGTGAAAAGATGATCTGTGACCATGTGTCCTGCCCGAAGTTGGATGGTCCTCTTGCTTTTGGGATTTTATAAGCCCGCTTCAATTTTTACTTTAAAGAACGTGCAGGTTCTCCTGGATCTAACAACAGTCGGGCCCCGTGCTCGCATCTAATTCCCGAGATCTGTTCTCTTCTACTGTGCACTCCTTCCTTTCTGAATTCCCAAGTTCCGAAGGAACTCTCAACTAACCATTGTGCAACTGCTTCTCTCGGTCTAATGGATTATTTAAGTTTGACATTAATGATAAAAAAAATCCCTGTGAAAACTGACCAACAAGCCGAGGTAGAGTACAGAGGGGTAGTTAACATAACCATTTAGGCTATGTGGCTACAACATTTTCTCACTGAGTTGGGAATTCAGTTTCATTGGTCGATCGTCATATGGTGTGACAACCAGAGCACTCTGAAGTTCTGCAAAGATCCATTTCAGAGGCAGTGGACGAAGCACATCGAGATCCACATGCACTACTTCCGGGACTTAGTACATGAGGGGCTCATCGAGTTACAGTTTTGTCCTTTAGTAGAACAGATGACAAACATTTTCACCAAGACCTTCACTGAGAAAACATTCCATTCTCTGCAAGTTCATCTTGGAGTGAAGGAAAGAGATGCCTAGCAACTGTAGTTCTTATTTTTACATACATTGTACCTTGAGGGGGGGTTTTTCCCATGAGGTTTTCCCTCTTTCTTCACTTTATTTTTCAGTGTATCTTTTATACTTGGGTACCTAACATGGCCTTGTTGTCGGGACCCAATCTTTATTTTCACCATAGTGATGTTCAAGGGGGGTGCTAGAGTTACTTCACACACACCTAGGATTTCTTTTTCCTAAGGTTTTTATTTGTTTATTAGTCATAATTAGTCATTATCCGGTCTCCTATATTTTAGGAGAGAATATTCCACCTAGAGAATATTCTCTTTCAGTTCACACTTCAATTTGACTAGTTGAGTTGAGTTTAGATGTTGCATTGGGATCATCAACATGTTAATTAGAACTTGCCTTTGTATCATCACCAGAGTGGCGCATTAGCCTTGATTCCTTGAGTTAATTCCTCACTACTTTCTGTTCAGTCAGTTAACTGAAGGCTAGTTGACTAGTTAACTCAACTAGGTGGCAGTTCACTCCCGCAACTGCTTGAGAGACTAGAATAGGTGGCATTTCACTCCCGTAACTACTGGTGTGTGTCCAGATCACTCTATACTACCATTATGGTGACTTGGTTCACCTCAAGTCAAACTCATTGAGTTATACAGAGTATATCGTGTGTAAATTATTCATTATTCACAACGGTTAATGAGAATTCTTCCATTCTTTCTGTCATTCTTCTTCTTTCTTCTATTCTTTTTGTAAATGCGTGTATCATTGTTTAGCTAGATCTATTATGTGCAGGTCAACACATTTACATAGACCGGGTTCGGGTGGCACATGGAATCATATCATATTCATATTCGTTCTCCCTCTAACCACAAAGGGGGTCTTCGACATATTAATGACTGCCATTAACAGTTTCTTTTATGCTTAAGATCCTGCACTGTTGAGTCATTAGATCTGTATCAAACAAAAGTTATATAGAAAATGAACTGTGTCATGATGAAACACTACACACATTGAATTTATTAATTGAATTTACAAAAATTTCAGAAAACTCAAATATAACTATTATACATTCTCCTTCCGATTAGAGCAACAGTCCATTTTTCTCAGTTTTGAGACATATAGGGTTTTCGACGAGCGTCGTTCACCCAACCAAGTGAACGACTATCTGACTTCTCCTGAGGGTCGGATATCCACAATTATAAATGGTCCCAACCAATGCATGCACAACTTGCCAGGATGCTTCTGGTACCGGCTATCATAGAGTAGAACCTTGTCTCCTTGCGTGAATACCTTAGTCTTAATATGCTTGTCATGCCAAGATTTTTGTCTTTCTTTTTCAACTGACTGACGGAAGTCTACTAGAAATCTGGTCTCCTCGAGTTCTTGTAGCTCCCTAAGTCTCTACACAACTTATTCTTCCTTCGACATATGTATGATCTATGCAATGTAAAAACTTGAAGTGATAGACTCTACAGGTACCATTTCTTCTTTCCCATAAACCAGCTACAACGATGTATACTTGTGGAGATTCTTTGTGGTTTTCCTGTATGCCCATAGTACTACTGGAACACTATCATCCCAATCTTCTTGATTTATGCAACAGACCTTTTTCAACCCTCTTTCCAGAATCTTGTTGAATGCCTCTACTGTTCTATTGGCCTGCAGGTGGTAGGGGATGATTTTGTGATGTTGGATCAGGAACTTTGCTATAAGATTTTCTATAGTGCTACCAAGGATGATTTTAGGGGATAAATTTCGCTCATGGGCTAATTTTCCATGGTTTTTCCCAAAAACGATTCACTATTCTAAAACTGATTCACCCAAATTCTATAGGATAAAATTATTTTACCTTAAAAATCACCAAACTTTTATACAGATTATATAAAATCCTTAGAAATTTGAATATTTTTACAAAAATATCGCCAAAAATTTATAGTTGGCATATGAAGGATTAATAAGATTCGCCAAGGTTTCTACATTTTAAAATAAATTTCCATCCTTAAAATCATCCTTGAGTGCTACTAATGAAATGGGCTCCCTGATCACTGATTAGGCTCCTAGGACATCCAAATCGAGTGATAATATTCTAAAAAATGAATCTGGCAGCAGTATCGGTCGAACAACCCTGAACAACTATTGTCGCAGCCCAATGTGTAAGGTAGTCGGTTGTGGTAATGATGTACCTCACCTTTGAATGCTTAGTTGTGGGGTTGATCGGTCCAATGAAGTCAACTACCCATTTCTCAAATGCTTGTAGAGATCGAACTAGTTGCAGTGGTAATTCATCTCGTCATGATGGCTTACCCACTTGTTGACAAACATCACATGATCTAGCATATACCTTTGCATCCTTGAAGAGCATTGCCCACCAAAGTCTATCTTGTAGAAATTTTTGTGCAGTGACATTTCCTCCTACGTGACCTCCCACAACTCCATTGTGGCATTCCCAAAGTATATCCTATCTTTCATGGTCCAAAACGCATCTTCTGAGGATACTATCTAGTCCTAATTTATACAACTGTCCCATGATCAACTGGTAGTCCACTGCTCTAACAACCATGTGGTGTTTCTGGGTTGCGGAATATGTTTTTGGGAAGGCCACTGTACTTCATAAGATTGCTATGTCCTCTAGGTACTCTGGTATGGCCTCAACCCGGAACAAGTCTGCATCTGGGAGTTGATCGTTAAATTCTCTGCCACTTTCCCTTGAATATAATATGGATAGGTGACCAGGTCCTATGTTGCATCTTCTCGGCTTAACAATAACTTCAAAAGAAAATTATTGAAATAATGGAAACCATCTACAAATTCTCCCTTCCAACACAGGTTTGTTAACTAGATATTTCAATGCAGAGTGATCAATAAAGAATTTGAAATGTTAACCTAACAAATAATGTCTAAATTTTTGCAAAGCATAGATCATGGCTAACCCCTCCCTTTCTATCGTTGTGTAATTGAATTCTTCTTGCAACAACTTCCAGCTCACAAAGTAGATAGGATTATCCATGGCTCCATCTCTAGGTTGCGCTAATATAGCTCTTACGGAAATTCCTGAAGCATCTACATGGACGTGAAATTCGTTTTCCTAGTTTGGGAATACCAGAATTGATGTTGTGTTGAGATTCTCCTCGAGTGTCTCAAATGATTTATCACATTCTAGAGTCCATTGGAACATTTCATCCTTTTTTAGTAGGTTTTCCATAGGTGCAGTAATGTTGGCATATCTCCTGATGAACCTGCGATAGTACCCTATGTGTCCCAATGTGGAGCACAACTACTTATCACTCGTAGGTGGTGGCATATTCATAATGAACGCAAATTTGGCTGGGTCTACTAATACTCTTTCTCGACAGACTATGTGGCCCAACAAATTCCCATGTGGTACACAAAAGATACACTTTTTGAGGTTCAATGAGATCTGCAATTCTTTGCATCTGTCAAACATTAGTCGTAGCAATGCTACATGTTCCTTGAGAAAGCTGTATATCATCCAATAATCCATATAGACTTCTATAAACTTGTGAATGAACTCTCTAAAAGATGCTATTATAATCATGGAAAAAACTGCAGGGGTGTTCTTTAAGCCAAATGGCATCACATTGTATCCAAAAGATCCTCATTTTTTTATGAATGTAGTCTTATTTTTGTCCTCTTTGATGATCCTGACTTTGTGGTACCTTGAAAATCCATTTGTGAATGAATATGCTTCCTTCCCCGCAACCTATTCTAGTACCTCATCAATAAAAGGTGTTGGGAAAGGGTCATGCACATAGGCAGAGTTAAGGCTTCTATAGTCTACACAGACTCTAATATCCTCCGTGCCTTTCTTTCTTTGAATAACTATTGGGCTAACCCATTCTACTTCTTCTACTGCAAAAATGAGTCCTGCTTCTGACATCTTTTCTATATCCTTCTTAACCTTCTCTTTTACTCTAGGGTTAAGACAATATGGTCTATGCCTCACAGCCTTGGATCCTGGTTTAAATTTGACTTTCATTTCTCCCATAACTCCTTTGATTCCCTTTAACTCTAATAAGGTCTTTGGGAACAAATCCTCATATTCCTGCAGTAGACTCTGTATCTCTTGATTGGTTTTCTCTTCCCAGTAGTCTGCCACCATAACTATCTTGGGCTGCTCTGTGGTCCCTATATTGATTTTGCACAATTTTAATGGGTGATTATAGGAGCTATCAGTCGGACTAGGTATGGTGTTCTGGATTTCTCTGTTCCCCTCTGTCTTTTTGATGGCTAGGTTTCTCAATTCATCTAATTCATCTAGGCTTTCTGAATCCCTGCTAATATGATAGCATTCTATAGGATTCTTGGTTGAGGGAAGGTGAAGGTTAGTTTGAAGTTCCCAACTATGCTTGGCACACACCACTAGGTTTGATTTCTAATTACTATCATCTTTAAAAAGAAATTCTTTAATCTTTTGCAGGACTACTTCAAGCTCAGGGTACTTACTTGTAAATAAGAAGTCCTTGCAAAAATGAGCTGCCAACGTCTGCCAATCATTGGTCTGTCTTTTGTTTTCATCGTATGTGAACCAAGCTTTTGGTATTGGTCCTAGAGAGTGGGGGAGTACCTAAACCCAAAATCGAGAAGGTATTTCCGTAGCTTTCCATTGTGTCACTCACTAGTCGATATCCACTCTAGGATCAAATTCTCCACTGAACAGTTGTGCAACTTGGAGATCCATCTGCATCTCTAATTCCAACTGCTCCTTGTTCTGAAACCTATACTTTATGGCTTGATTCACATCATCCCAATATCTGAGTATGGATTTATGATTGGCCCACCATCTGGTAGGGGTGTCCTGAAAAATACATCTAGTACCAAGATTCTTTGATATTCTACTACCTTTTCTTCCATGCTGAGCAAAAAACTATCTAGTTCTGAGGTGCCATCGTATACTGGGTGTTCTCTAACTTCAATCCCAACCCATAAGGTTACTCTGATAGTTGTGCATCTTCTTGATAATCTTTCGTATGAACCTTGTTGCCAACTGTCAAAATCCAATTCTGAATCTTCATCTACTGATTGTATGCTTCTCCAACTTATTGATCCATTAGCAGTAGAATTTATAAAATCGTCTCTTGTTCCTGCTGTTACAGTGTACAACTGTTCCAAGTATTCTCCCTCCATATTACTGTTTGTTGGCTCTGTATATCTGGTCCTACATATGGATCCAAAGGTTGAACTACCTTGATTCCATCAGCCTCAAAGGTCATGGTGTCTTTCTTTAAATCAATTAATGCATAGTTTTCATAACCCCAATCAATGCCAAGTAGTGCACGGTAAGGGTCCTTATCTCCCATGATCTCAATGACTTCAAAGTCAGCCACTGTCTTTACTCCTGCACCATCTATTTCCACATTCTCCAGTCTTCATATGGGTAAGATACAATATTGGTTTGCCATTCTTAACTGAATTGGGGAATATGTCAGCCTAGGTTTTCCTAAGGCTTCTCGGGCCTTCTTAGGAAGAATGTTCACATCAGATCCCAGATCTAACATGACATCCTTAATATCAAATTTGAAACCTGTAAGAGAGTGGAATTTTGGGCATAGCTCAAGTCTCCAAGGCTGTTGTTCATATGAAAATATCTCTCCATCTCCATACTCATTGCCTTCGCAATGAAACAATGAAAATAAACTCTAATTTTCTGAGTAAAGAAAATACACTTGATGTGCTTCTAATTAATGCAACCTCCCCTGCCTGCAAAACCCAAATTTCAAACCTGATGAATGAAGGTGATCCTTATCTCGATGACAGATTCGGGGCATGCATCCAACCCGCATTGAGAATAGTCAACTCCATGCCTGTTGGATGCTCAAATTTGCAGTCGAGATAAACAAACCAGTGACAAAATGATATGTTAAGACAATATTTGAATTCTATATTTTTTCAATGTTCATAACTAGTTATTTTATTTGATCTATCAATCAAATACTTCCATGGGTTGGACGATACCCAACTTGGAATTTTGTATTTGTATCTTGCATTTGGAAACACATGTTGCACTTTTTCAAAACACATGTTGTAGAAGTCAATCTAGATTGTGGTATTAAGTGATTGTCATAGTAGTTATACTTTGTATTGCCTGTCCATATTTTAGAAACTTTTATTAAAAAAAAATGTATGGCCATGAAGAGTCTACAAACAGATCATTTGTTTTTATAAGATTCTTTGAAATTTGACATGACCAATCAACTTCCAAATACAAATTTATCATGTAGTTAGTCAATAATTTGACTCCCATGAAAATAATACCTTAAACATTTTCTCATATAATTTTTTTTAATAATGGAAAGCAATTATTTTGAAATGGTTTCTCTTCATCAAGACATTAAATTGTAATTGGAGTAGTGTCTAGTATTATGTATAGGATTAAGGCTAAGTGCCACTTTAAGGCACATGATCTTACCATATAGTACGTTCTATCGACCTTCTTGCAAATATTTTCTAGGATGAAACCACTTTATGGTCATAGAGTAAGACCTTAAAGTGCATCTAGGCCAATAGCCCTGAGTAACATAGACTTTTTCTTGCTTTGGAAAAAAAAGAAATGCCAATGTTAATGATGATTCCTAGTCAATGTGGATCTAACAAACACACAACATCTTGATGGAATACATTAATCGTGTAGTGAACCACATCTTCTTTTTTATGTATTTCCTTATGAATTTGGGCATAAATTTTCAAATTTCAAGATTAGATTGTTGAAGTTGTAGTATGGAGTTTATCAATGAAAATAGTTGTTGAGAAATCCATCTATAGTCTTGAAACTTGTGAAATTGTATATTTTCTTATAAGCACTCTGATTTTTCATGGGAGGATTCCGATAAGTTGACAAAAGGAGGGGGTTGTTTGCTATATGATTAGTCAGTGCCCATATTGATGGGATCACACACTTGAATGATGAATCCTAGTTGAAGTTCTAGATGGAACACGATAGATACTAAGCACATTATTTCTATGCAACATTAATGGCAATATATGCAAGGATAAATGCCCCACTACACAACATTAATGGTAGTATATGTGGGCATATGCATTGTTAGATGTTTGCGCATATATATCTAATGATGTATATGCATGTGTATACTGTGATAAATATGCTAGTTGAACCACACACTCACTTAGATGCACACTATTATTCAATATGTGGGAAACTAGTCAAAATGTGACACTAGAGTTGTGTTAAACCAACAAACCAAGTAGTTTGCAATGGAAAATTGCAATAGAGGGAACATATACACGAAATTTAAAATTGCATATTAGTGAAGAAAACTGACAAACTGTAACACACCTGACCCCCTAAACTTACTTAGGTTGGTGGGATGTTAGATTTCCTCTTCTTCTATCTTCAAGCCTCAGATCATACCCTCAACACTTATGTTTCTCATGGCATACATGAGAACTTATCTTATCACATAATCCAACTACATCAAGTCTACTTACTCATGAACACCCATCTTCCCAACATATTTGCATCTGAAGATGACTACATTGACCAGGAAACAAACATTCCTGATCAGACGACTAAGATTCACTTTGCACAACTAGATCAATGGTCGGTAGTGAATCAGGTTCTCTACCCATCGGGAAAAAAAGTTAATAATTCTGCGTTTCTATATTGATCTCATTTCTCCAATGAACATGTTTCTGATAGATCCAACGATATTTGGTCAAAGAAATCGACAGTCATGATCAAATTTGTACCTTGAATTACATGAAGGTTAATTCCTCGTTCATCTGTCATAAGGCACGTTGGTCGATGGGGTCTTCCACTAATCAAAGACTATGGTTGTATCATAAAAAATCTCTTGTATATTGATGGTTTCCATCCACTCGGGTTCCTTTGCCATCATAAATCACCTACTCCAAGTGATGACAATAATTTATGATCGGTTATTCTCCGATGGTTGTCCTCCAACAGATCCAATGGTCCTTGAATCATCACTTCTCATGGTCAGAGATCACTTGGAACCCACATATGCATGAAATTTATCGAAACCACTCTTCGTCTAAGTTTTCTTCCTTGGAATGGATCATTCTAGATCCAACAACTATAAACCCGTCAACACCCTCATCGACAGATCTATGGTCCTCTTGTCTTAGGGATCTCAACATTGGGTTTCCTCCATCGTAGTCCTCTCTATTAACACATAATATTGATCATGCTCTCCAAGTATTATATCATTCCATCAACTAAAATCCTCCTTGGAGTATGAAAGCTATGGTTGAGTTGGCGCTGCAAACGGGTGCTGTGAACTAGTTAAGGAAGAAAGTTGTAGGTTGGATAGGTTACAGGCATCCTGGTGCAAGTATGAAATTACCAGCATCAACCTCATAGCCATCAGGTACTCCATGATATTTTTTTATCTTGTTTGGAGGTCAGGAAGGGTTTGGATACTTGATTATCCTTTGGTGCTACGAACTGGCTTAGGCGCTATGGATTTAGACATGTGTTACAAAATGTGCTTCTGAAACTATGTTTTAATACTGTTGAACTAACATTTTTGACCAGTTGACTTCAAGGAGGATGTCCAGGTGACCCAAGATGAATTTTAAAAATCCAAAGGAGGTTATTGTCAATAATGTACCCAAGAACATTAACCTCTTTCATTTTTCAAACAAGTGTCACGGATTGGGAGATTCGAATGAATCTTTGAGCCTAATGTTTTCAGTTTTCGTGATTTCCTTCTTCATTTATTCCACCTATTAGCATATAATCTTGTTTTTTGTTAAGCAACTTCTGTACCTTAGATGAGTGGGATGTTTGTGACTCCATTTCCCATTGGTGTAGCCTACTGATCTGTAGTTTGTTTCCCTCTCTCTTTCTTTATCCATCTTGCTGATCCACCTATTCAAAACCAAAGTTATCTTTTACATTCTGATGGGTGTTGAGCTTACACTTTAGCAGTCAAAGTGTGACTTTACGTTAGCTCTGAAAGTCACACTTTGACTGCTAAAGTGTAATCTCATCACCCATCAGAATGTAAAAGATAACTTTGGTTTTGAATAGATGGATCATCAAGATGGATAAAGAAAGAAAGAGGGTGGCAAATTGCAGATCAATAGGCTACACCAATGGGCAATGGAGTCACAAACATCCCACTCATCTAAGGCACAACATATTCTTAACAGAAAACAAGATTATATGCTGATAGGTGGAAGAAATGAAGAAGGAAAGCATAAGATATAATGTTCAATAAATAAAGATCCTCTCAATTTAATGAATCAAAAAATACTTGAATATAAACAATGACTGATGGGCAAAATACAACAGATCCTCTACTGCTTAGGGATCCATAAATCATTGACAGCCTTTGATCCTCAAGTTTGCAATATATTCAAATAAGAAGAAATATAGATAGAAGAGTTACAATCTGAAATCATAGCTCTGATGAGTCTCCAATAGCAGTAATGCTTACAATAAAACATGCCCATAGGCTTACAAATGAACACACAGAGGAAAACTATCTGCTACATCTCGCTCTAGCCTCTCTTGGCTCATCAATCCATCTTCTCCAAGAGATATCTCCCTCTTTAAATAGAAAATAGAATCCAAATAAACTAAGGAGGTTGAATCCCATCTCCTCCATTGGATTCTAAGCCTTGGAGATAGGTGGCAAGAGTCAAAGAGACAAAAATCCAACAAACTGTTGATTTTCATGAATTTGTTGGAAGTCATTAATAAATTGTTTCCACCTCATGCATGAGGCCTTTGCTGGAGCTAATTCTTAGGTGTAGGTGTCCCTTGACATCTAAATGATCCTTAAGAATTCATTTGAACCCTCCTTGACATGTGGCAACCTCCCAACAAGGCGAATATGAAAATCGTGACCGCTACAGGAATTAGTATGCAACACCACTGTGCAGAGTATGCAACGCCTACTTCTATATCCAATATCTATCAAACCAAAACACATTTTGAAAAACAGAGAGAGGTTTTTGTTATTTGGAATGTTATGAACAAAAACCTCCTCCAGTTTTAAAAAATACATTTTTAACTTCTCATAACCCAAGTTTTAAATTAGTGACTCAAAACTGGCAGAATACCTTTGCACAATTTAGCCTCTGCCAGAATATTACGCAGTGCCTGTAGGCAGTGCCCGACTGTGTTTCCGCATGAAATTCGGTAGCATAAATCCATGGGTGCTTTGATGTTGAACTTGTATATTGGGAATAACTCAATATAATTTCAATTTTCCCCAAAACAAATAAAAATCCCATAACAATGGTATTCATTTGCCAAAATGAATAATGAAATGCAGATTTTGTTCTCTGTGAAATATTAGGTAGCGCCACTTATGCAACGCTGAGGCATAAAACAATATTGTGCTAACAGGTTGAAATGGTTACCTTGGGGTTTCCTTGATATAGCCCAAGGAAAATACCAAGTGATAACATCTTGGCGTCGTTGTCGGGGAACCAAAGCTATCCTCTTCCTCGGGAAAGAACAACAAAGATTTAGAGCTGATTGTTGATGGTGAACAACAGTTAGATACAAGAATGCTATGTACCTTTCACCTGGTGAATCCACTGCTGATTAAATAAAATTTACATACTCCACTAGAGGACGAGCTCACATGACAGAGATATGGAAGTACAGTATGGAAGAATCAGGTACTCAGGCCTGATTTTTCTTCAAGAAGTATTATTCTATTTTATCAATATCTTCTTGTCCTTTCCTAATTTTTCCAAAATAATTTTTCTTCATTTACTGCATTCAAATGAAGACCATGAACCCACTCTTGTATATACTTCACTACAAAATATAAATATACCTGATTATGACCAACACCCTTTATCTGAGTCATATGATAACCTTGAACAACCTTGTAAGTTTTATGAAATAAAAACTGATATACCATCTTTTGTACCTATTCTTGTATCTTCCAAGATTTAGCAGAGATACAAACCTTTAAAATTTCCTTCCATTCTTCATGATTTTCCTCCAAAGCATTACAAATACCTTCTTGTTTTTGACGGAGAAAATGAGAACCTTACAGTTGAAAAACATATTCATTCTTTTGAGCATTTCATTGACCTCTTTGAAGTTGACCATGATGATGTTTGTATGAGATCCTTTTCCCAGTCTTTACGAGGGGATGTCAAGCAATGGTTTAGGCATTTTTTTGCCTGAGTCAATTAGCTCATGGAAGGAACTAAGTCATTTTTTTTGAAATTTTGGGGCAAAAGAAAGTCGTGGGAACTATTCCTTTCAGAATTTTATGCCATGAGAAGAATGAATAATGAAACTGTCTCAAATTTCAATAAGACATTTTCTAGTCACTATTACAAAATACTTGAAGAGATCCAACCAACTAAAGGTACTACCAAGTTATATTATGCTATGTCCTTCCATTCAGATTTCTGTTTTATTTCTTGGAGAGGAAGACTATGTCTTTGCAGCAGATGTTCTCTGATGCCCAAGAGGTGGAGGGCAATCTCATATCTTGTGGAAATATTTCCGATAATTTGGAGGATGAAGCGTTGAATCTTAAAAAGTGTGAGAATAGGGATGGACAACAAGAAGAGGCTGATTTGGAACTGTGTTTATTTCTTCATGAGGATAATATTACAACATATTGTGATCAAGTGGCTGAATCACCAGCTGTTGATCCAAATCCTCTTTCTATGGATATTCAATAGGTTTCCAATTTACCTCCTTATGATGAGTATTATGATGATTATGACACTTTTATTCTAGAGAAACCATTTGTAGGTTCATCTTCGGGAGATGATTCTTTTTATTAGTCTTATGAAGGTTTAAAACCCACACATTTCAGACATGATGATAGACAACAAAAAGGTATCACACTTGTTGAAGGAACCACTCTACCCCTGTTCTTTTCTTCATTCCAATTTCTGAAAGAGAGAGTTCACCATCTTATAAACCAACAACCTTCTGAATATGTTATTGATCCCATAGTTTGTTATGCGGAAGGTTTTACCAATTCCAGTTTGCAACCATCAAGTAGTTGTGAATTTGAAAGTGAAGATGATGAAGATATAAATATTTTAAGTGATCATGGATATGAGAATAGTCAGGCAGTTTTTTATTCGAACCATTCATTTCCTAAAACTTTATTTCAAGAACAAGTTGGTTAGCAAACAATTTTCCTTTCTTCCTTTGAAAATCAAAATAGCATTTCTTTTGAAGGACATCAGGGTTCATTTTCAAACTCTTTCCAGACTGATGGTGAGTATAAAGGATTGAAACAAAAAACAACATCTGAAACTGAAGATAATTGTTTTATATGTGTTGATGAACAAGAGTTTTTTCTTCATGAGATGAAATATCCTTTTGCAACATATTTGCAGTCAATGAGTGAGCTTACATTTTCAGATTTGGTCAGTGATGAAACTGATTTCAAACTCTTAAATGAATTTCCTTTAATTAGGTATTCCTTGTTGCCTTTGAAGAAACACATGACAAGGATCCAACCAGTGGACGAGATGCTTGCATGGCTCCATTGGATTTTTCATTTCACTTGATCAAACAGCTCATGGGCTAGCTTAGGGTAGGTAGGTTGTGTGAAATAAGCTCAGCAACCTGAGCATCTCTTTCAACAACTAGTTTTCAGTTTGAATTTGGTTTCAGTTGAAGGTCACAGGTCAGAGCATTTTGCACAAGTTAAAGGTTGGGAGAAGCCCATGGATAAGGCACTAGAATTGCATGTTCTTGGAGCTTCACAGGGACGTCTCCATCCCCTGTGGAGCTAGATGTTAACACATAATATTGATCATGTTCTCCAAGGATTATATCATTCCATCAACTAAAATCCTCCTTGGAGTATGCAAGTTATGGTTGAGTTGGCACTGTGAACTGGTGTTGCGAACTAGTTAAGGAAGAAGGTTGTAGGTTGGATAGGTTGCAAGCATCCTCATGTAAGTATGAAATTACCAGCATCAACCTCATAGTCATCAGGCACTCCATGAGATATTTTATCTTGTTTGGAGGTCAGGAAGGGTTTTCCTACTTGATTCTCCTTTGGTGCTATGAAATTTCTTAGGCGCTACGGATTTAGACATGTGCTACAAAATGTGCTGCTGAAACTCTGTTTTAAGACTTCTGAACTAGCATTTTTGACCGGTTGACTTCCAGGAGGATTTTCGGGTGAACCAAGATGAATTTTAAAAATCCAAAGGAGTTTATTGTCAATCATGTACCCAAGAACATTAAACTCTTTTATTTTTCAAAAGGGTGTCATGTATTGGGATATTCGAATGAATCTTTGAGCCCAATGTTTTCAGTTTTTGTGATTTCCTGTTTGAGACATGTTTTTGTGACACCTATTGCGACCATCTGGAGATGCATTTAAAAAAACTGATAGAGGTTTATCTTCATAATGAGCTTATATACAAAAAAATCTCTCTGATTTTACACAGATGTTATTATTTGAGAATTACAAGTGGTGTTTTGAAGCCTATTTTTCAGAATTTCGCCTCCTGAAAAGCAGGAAATTAGTTAAAACGTGTCATTTTTTGTTTGTAGTTGTTTCTATTTTGGGAAAGGGGTTGGAGTTCAAATGGGTGAGTTGGAAAGGAACTATATGGATATATATTCATTTTACAAGAAGGTAAGAGTGTTGGACTCTTGGCTGGAGGAGCCATTTCTATTGTTCCTGGGTGTAAAGACTCCGAATTTTGTTTTGCAGTTCAATGCAGAAGTTATCTTCTTCAGGAGTTTGAGATTCATCATAGTGTTATGTTTGGGTTGTAAATTTCCTATGTTATATTAATTACCATTTATTGTTAATATATTTCTAGTATTTGAGTGAGAGGAAATGTTTGGAATTCATTCTAGTTTAATGCTCCATTCATACATCAAATGCTTATTGTGTTGTTTGTAAATTGTTGGTTCAAAATTCATTCTTGCATAGTGCTCTGTTCTAGTAGTTTCCCTCTATGTATGTTCTTATGAAGCTACAATAAGAATTCATTCATGGGTAGATGCTCTTACTGTGGTGGAATTCCCCCTCTTTTCAAATTCTCATTTCATAAACTCTCAATTGTTGAACATAGTGCTTACTTTGCCTCAAACCTTTAGAAAGAAACCAATTAGCCATTGACAGTTAAGGCATTGAGATTTCAGGTTTTGACTCCATTGCCCAATGATACCTTTTCCTTGCTTGTCCTACCAAATTTTATAAAAACAAACTTGTTCTTATCAGAAATTTGACCTTCTGAATGTTATTGTTGAATATATTTTGAGTCTTAGAGGCTTTTGGCCCTTGAGAGAACCCTCTCTGATTGTATAGTTCACAAATATAGTCTAAATTAGGTTGAAATAGTTACCTTGGGGTTTCCTTGATATAACCCAAGGAAAATATCGAGTGATAACACTCTCCTAGACTTGCTTCTAGACATTTTCGATCCATGGTTTCTCGATAGACTTGTCCTCCTACACTTGGGCATCAATGGCCCATATATCATCGACTTGACCTCCGATAGATAAACCACTCACAATCTCTTGGATTTTTCTCATAAAAATTCCATTGTGACTTCGCAACTTGGAATTTTCTGATGACCTTGTCTCTCGACAGGATTTCTCTTGAGGCTCAGATGTTCTACAAATGATCATGATATTCCCTTCTGTCGAATCAACACCTGTCATTCTTATAGGTTTCAATAAGGGTTATCAACCGGGTTAAAGGTGGTTCAAGGACTTTGCAATCCGATAGTCCTTGAAAAATCTCTCTTCTAGAGTTTAAATTGGATTTTTTGGGATCATAAACCATTCTTCAATCGACTAGGAATACCCTACTCCAAACACCCAAATGAATATCTTGCATGCTGCAAGATTTCCATTCCAAAAACAAGGAAAAATCATTAGGTTAAGAAATTTTCTAGGATTCAACACTCTTGTGTCTTCTCCTACAATGATTTAGATCACTTCCCTCAGGATATTAGACCACTTCCCTAGCAGCCAAGGACACTCTACCCAAAAACCCAAATGAAGGTTTCATATCTTGCAAGCTTTCCATTCAAAGGCAGAGAAATTTTCAGGAATACTGACATGCACTGAACTTCCTCATTTATTCATTCATTCTTAACATGATTGATAATTAGGAAGGCTATTTTATTCCATTTAAATTGGGAATTCAACAATCATTCATTTAACTAGATTTACTACTTGAACATAAAACAATATAAAATCATTATTAAGAATTCAGAAGGAACTACAAGAAATATCATGTATATGTTCAATACTGATTCCAACCAACCAACTTATTGAGAGGGAATTCCTTTCCACCCAACCATAGGATATGCTTCACTATGATTTTATATAACATGCCACCCCTATGCTAGGCCATGATACCACTAGGGGACTATCTCAGTTGACTGTCAAGTCACGAAATGGTTTAGGAAGGTTATTCTCATTCACTCCACTGGAAAAGACAATAGTTTATTTAGCCCCACTGAGCTCAAGACCTCCACTATTTTATTAGGTACCTTCCCAATTACTCTGCACAAGGGAGCCCCTTCTCTACTACATAGTCCCTCGATGACCTCCCCTTACCAGTTCCGATTTCTTTCCAATATGCACCAAGTTGCAATACTATATTGCTCCGTTCTAGATATGGGTCTTCTCCGTTCCAGGGTGACCATTCAATTCTTGGGAAAGCTTTATATTTTATTAAGAAAAACTTCCAAGATATTCTCTACTGATCAGAGATGATTGCGTGAGATCCTATTTCTCATTTGGACCATTTGTTTATGAGTCTACAACTCACATCTTTGTGAAGTTAATTTCTTCTCTTATGTGTAGTTCAATCTCTATGTGTGTCTATGTGCTCCCTAGGTTTTCTTCTACATGTTATCCATTGCTCTCTTCTGTGTGATCCTATTCTTTTTCTTCCTCATTGTGTTAGGGACCTAACCTCCCTAACCCCTCACATAGGTAGAATAATATATTTTCCATGTAATAAAGGCCAATATTAATAAGGCCTAGTAATAAGAAAGAATATGTCAAATGTAAGAAGACCTAATAGAAGCTTCCACTTCTAGAAGATCTTCCTCTAGATTTTTCTTTTGGTAGATAGATTTATTATAAATAGGAGTCAAGGGCATGAGAATTTTTTGTCTTGAGAATCATTGTAATAAAATGTTTCTCTCCTAGAGGTTTCCCCCTCGAAGAGGTAAGTGAACATTGTTTCCTATCAATAAGGATACTATTTTTTTGTTGTGGTTTCATATACTGTGTTGTTCCATTTTTATTCTCTGCAATATTTCTATTTTTTTGTTATTATAATAGATTTGGTACCTTACAAGTGGTATAAGAGCACTTTCATCGACAAAAAATTATGGGTTATTTGTTTTAGGGTAGAGACGTATTTTGACATCTTAAAGCTACAAATATCTATCATTCAATGCATAAATCCATGGTCGAGGAAGCATACACATAGAAAATACAAGTGGCACTTAAGCGCATATTGTTGGCCACCCTTGTAAACCATGTTGGTACCCCTTTGAGTCGTAGCGCATTAGATAAAACCTGTATAAAGATCAACCTAGATATCCTGCAAACCTCCGTAGATAAACCAATCGACCACTTGACTGCTATAGTGACACCAAGAACAATACTTAGGAAGATACTCTATAGTACCTAGGTAGTTGGGTAGTACGACTAAGGGCATGGTCTAGCCTCTTTAGTTGGTGCCCTAAGATATTGGGTTGAGCACTAATATTGGACCCACATGTATATCAGAGAGCTATAGCACATGAAAAACCCTTTTCTATAGAAACCCTAAACACCCTAACCCTTGGGATGTAAACAAAGAAGAAAAAAACCAGACAATATCTACTGTCGCGCGACCTTGCCACTCACATTCGGGTTGAAAAATTCCTACACATTTCTTCATGTTAAGAATTTGTCCATTTCATCACTGCAATATTATTTAGATGGAATTATAACTCTGTATTAGTAAAAAAATAAATATGGATCCTTCCTACACCATCATTTGAGACCTATCCCATTGGATTCCTCTCTTCGCACTGATCATAGTCATACCTATCATTTTTCAGATTTTTTTTTTTCTGTGGACCTGAACCCTTCCTAGAACTCCTATTTGGAACCTATCCCATTGAATTCATCTCTTTGCACTGATCGTAGTGGTACCATTCACCAGTAACCCATTTCTATGCAGTCCCACTTTCCCCTCTGTCCCATCCCCATGGCCCACACTTGCAGCCAAGATTGGGAACAATGTCTCACCACATTAGACAAAGCTCATGACCAAACCTAGATTGATATTTCTTCCATTACTTCTAGTATTGGTAACCTCAACTCTCATATTTCTCTGCTTTAATAACTTCCCACATCCATCACTCAATTAACTACCATATGTCAGCAATTCCAGGACGTAGTGAACAATTTGACCTCCTTGTTTAATCCCACCCTAGATCCCTTCTCTTCTTCCACATATTATAACCCTGAAGGTCCTGAATCCTCCCAGTCCACCTCATTTCCTTCCAACCACTTTCATGTTGGATTACTGAGAGGGGGGGGTGAATCATTAATAGAGAAATTTAATCCTTTTTAACCATATAATCCAAGTGTTATATCAATGTATCATTATCATCCAATAACTCATAATAATACAAGTATGCTACATCATCCATAAAACATGTGTCAAAAATACTACTAACAAGTGCCTCCAACCATGTACCAAGTATGTACCAATCATGTATCAACTACTCATCAACTAGGACTCATCAAGATGTACCAACATCATCAAATATACACCTCATGTATATGTCAACTCATCAACAACTTGTCTCAACCATGTACCCGATATGTACCTCAACCAAATTCCCTCATCAATTTCATCATCCAAATCTGATTTGTAAATCTGTAATAGACCTGGTGTATATGATAACATACCTACAAACCTTCCTTAACTTTAACAACAAGAGACTAACATTTTCATCAAACTTTTCTTTAGTCTCACATGACTAGTTTTGGATTAGTCAACAACCTTAACTTGAAATAATCATAAATATGTACCTGTAATGAATAAATATCTTAAACTGATACACAATGTTCTTCAGTGTGTTTTATGAAATTGCTTTAGGTGTCACTACTTGAAACCTCTTAGAAAAGGAGTTATAAAAAAAATCCCATACCTTTTTGAATTCTGGACTATTCTAGAGAGTGACCTTGTAGAGCATGCCCTGCACGGATAATTTGTTGAACCGATATGAAAATGTTACAAATCATAATACAAACTATACTATAAACAACACATTTTCTATTATTGAATTTGGATCTTTTATGAAGAAGTTATGACGTTTTTCCCAAAACACTTGTTTTAGACTAGTTTCATGACTAGCCACAAACCCTATTTTCCGCGGAGCGTAACTCTGAACATTCAACGATCCACAAGATGAATTTTTTACCACAGATACTTGGATATGTATCCTTAATGGCATAGCAATTTCATGGTCTTAATCATTCTAGAATTTTTTTTATTGCGAAAATGGTGAGATGTCCTGTAAATAACATACCTTAGAAAACATCATCAAAAGAATTTATCCTCCCTTGAATTCCGGCCTTCTTTTCTTCACATTTCCTCATAAATTAGGCTTAGATATATTTTGGTTAGCTCATACACCTATATATATTCAATATTCTCAAGTGTGAGCTCAAATGAGAGAGCCTTGCCTCTTATTTATACTCTCCAAGTAGCTTCCTTAAAAACATCTTCTAGGTCACTTTGCCCACTTTCCTTATTTTAGGGTTAATCCACTTCTAATTTCTCCATTAAATTTATTATTTAAATAAATTATTTTGTATTCACTTTGAATTATAGTACACTCATCACTTCCCTTTATTATTTACCTTCTAAAATATATTAAACCACTTTGACTACTTTGATCTTTTGGGGCTTCTAGATGACATATGAGAGTCCTCCAACTTCGTAAGGCCATAACTCTCAAACCGTGAGGAGTTATGTGATGTTATACATACCACCAGAAATGGCATGACATGTACTATCCATATAGAATAGTATTACCTACAAATAGATCAAAACTCATACCATTATCCATCAAACAAACTTGGGTCCATTACCCAAACCTGGGTTCTCCAACTTCTCATGGCCATAACTCTCTAACCATGAGTAGTTATGTGATGTTACACATACCACTGGAAATGGAATGACATGTAATATCCATATAGAATACTATTACCTTCAAATATATTAAAACTCATACCATTATACATGAAACAACCTTGGGTCCATTACCCAAATCTCCAATGGTTGAAATCAATGAAAACCAACAATCCATACCAACTATCCATCAACCTAAGCCAACTGTCTAACAATATCCCCCTTTGGCATTGATGGAAACACTTAGTCATGATAACATTCATGCTTATACTCTTCATCAATGTTTCTATCTCTCCCCTTTTGACATCAATGGCAAAGGGTGTCTCCCTTTGGGGCTGCTCCCCCTGACTGAACCCTCCTTAGGGTTGCTCCCCCCGTCTATGTGCCTTTGATTTTTCTTTGTGTTTATAAGCCTCTAATTACTCTCTTTCCCTTCATATGAATAATATCTCCCCCTTTGACAAATGGTATCACTCTGAAGTCATATCACTCATTCTTCCCTTCTGACAATCACTCCCCTTGGAAACATGCCTCTATTCTCTCTCTCCAAGCATTTACCTTTGCATATGATAAATCTCTACCCATTTTTCCTATTTATGGTGCTTCCTCATGTACATCTAAGACATATAAGATAAGCATTCAAAATAATTCATTTTGTAGTAGAAGTTACTCTTAGTCTCTGGCGAAGATACTCAAGGGCTTCCTGTGGAAGCAGTTTTGTAAAGATGTATGTCACTGGTTCTTTTGTTCCCACATATTCAACTCTGATGTTCTTCTCTGCAACCTGTTCTTGTAGAAAGTGATACTTGATTGGAATGTTCTTCGTCTTGGAGTGCATCACCAGGTTTCTTTTGAGATACTGATGGTGCTTGTATTATCACAATAGATTGGAATGGGATCATCATACTCAACCTGTATATCTGTCAAAGTTTGTTTCATCCATAGAACATGTGTACAACATGTTGATGCTGTAATATACTCTACCTCAGCTATAGATAAGGATATTGATGATTGTTTATTGCTTAGCCAAGATACTAAATACTCACCCAAGTAGAACGCTTCTCTATTGGTGCTTTATCAGTCAACAATGCAACCTGCCCAATCTACATCTGTGTAGGCAATAAGTGATAGATCCTTTCCTTTTGGATACCATAATCCAAAATCTTCTGTTCCTTTGAGATATCAGAAAATCCTCTTCACTACTAATACATGTGATTCCTTTGGTGCTGCATGAAATCATGCCACTTGCCAACTGCCTACATTACATCTGGTATGGATGTTGTCACATATAGTAAGCTACCAATCATTGACCTGTATTTCCTCTGGTCTGTAGACTTTGAGTCATCATCTTTGCTCAACTTTCAATTGGTTTGCATAGGAGTGGTAACTAGTTTGCAATCTTCCATTCCAAACCTCTTTAGCATTTCTTTGATATACTTAGTTTGAGAAATAAAAATTTCTTGGTTTCTTTGACATATATGAAGATCCAAAAAAAAGGATAGTCCTCCAAGTAATGAAATTTCAAATTCATTTTTCATATCCTTTGGAAATTTCTCGCTTAACCTGTCATTAGTACTTCCAAAACAATATCATCAGCATAAATTTCAATTAATAAAATATTACCTTAAGTTACCTTGATGTAGAGGTTGTTGTTTGTGCTTCCTTTCCATAGTTCGTAGGGAGTTTTGTCATTGTTGTTTCTGAGCATTACTGTGTTTTGAATGTGAACTGATGTATGCACTGCATGTGTCCAAAAAATATCTGTCAATTTGGAATCCATTAGCATTGTTCGAGCCATTTCTTGTGTAATTAGTATCCATTGTGATAATTTTCCTTTGTCTCTGAACAACTCTTTGAACCAATCTATGAATCCATGCTCTTGTCCACTATCATATATCTGTCCAAACCTACTAAGTATTCTTACGAATCCATCTATGTCCATATTTTCCAAGTCTCTACTTTCGCAACTGTCCATAATGCTGACCCATTTATCACTATACTATCATGAATTCTTGATTAATCTAGTCAAACTATACTTCTGCTAATGGATTGCTCTGAATTTGTCTTCTCAAAATTTTCAATTTTCTCGAAGGATGGTTCTTTGGTCTGTCAAAGCTATCGCATAGAATCCCCCTGTCTAATATTCATATTACTTGGGAGTCTCTAAGCTAGATGGCTCAGAATAATTCCTGCTCTGATGTGTATTCATCATCATCTTCATTGGTAGATTCATCATCATCTTCATTGGTAGATTCATTATCTCTCTGAGCTCTGACTTCTTTCTTTTTTTCTGTGGATTCATCTTTCACTACAATGCCTGAAAGTACAATCTCTTGAACCTGTTCCTTATTTACCTATCCTTCTTTTCTTTCAGTTATTTTCCAAACCTTTCTGTATCTGACATCTTTCCTTTTCTCTGTAGAATTTTCTTCATCTCGTTTTATTTCCAATCTTGCGATCTCTAGTACCTAGTCTTTGTTCATCTGTTCTTCTTGTTTTCTTATCCATACATTTTATATCTGATATCAATATTCTCTTTCATGGAAGTATCGATCATGCTTCTACAATCACTGGCTATGTGTCCATAGTTATGAAATTTGTAAAACTCAATGTTACGTGCGACCACATAGGCACTTCTTGCTTGGACATTTCTTTTATAATCCCTGCAATTTGCAACCTTAAGTTCAAATTTAGTACAATAAAAACAATTACCATAAAACAAATTTGAATACTTGGGAGTGAATGATCTTCTTTATGGCGTAGTCCTTCTGATTTTTTTCCTTGACTGATCATGATCATGATTGAAGCTTCTTTGTGGATTGAACATGGATGGTCTTCTTGAAGATGTATCTTCAATAGTTTTGTTAGATTCTGGTTGACCATGATTCCTTCCTTTGAGTACTTCTGCATAACTCTTTCTATTTTCTTCATTCTTCTTTTCTAGCAACCTAGAGTGCTTCTCTTCATTCTCTATAACTGATGTGGATGTTTTTGTCTCTTCAACGTTCTTGTTGAGCTTAATGATTTTACTTCTCAATGTGAGAACTTCTTCTTCAAGCTTCTCAACCTCTTCTTCCTTCTTCATTATCTGAGACTTCATCACTTCTTCTATTCTTTTTGCTTCTTCAAGATGAATTTTTAATGTGATTATTTCTTCTTCAAGTCCTTTCTCTTCTTGAAAAAACTCTACCTCAAGCTGGTTTAGATCATTAGTTCTTTCCTTAAGATGATCTGTCAATATATTCTCTCTCATTTCTGCTTCTTCCTTTTGTGCTTCTATGTTGGTTTCCAAACACTGCTTTTGATATTCAAGATTTTCTTCGATCTTTCTGGCTTCTTCTAGCTGAGTTTTTAAGTTCTTGATGACCTGTTGGGCTTCTTAAAAGATGTGAACACTTTCCTTTTGTTTCATCAATTCTTTCTTGAATGAATTGTTTTCTTCTCTTAGTTCATCTAACACACTAATCGATTCTTCTTCATAATTGCCTTCCTTTTCAATTAGTTTTTCTGTCTCATTTATTTCATGGAATTATATTTCAATATGTCCACATTTTTCACAATTAAGACAAACAACATACCTCTGGTGATTATGTACTCTTCATCTTCTGAATATTCTTGACATGGTGAACATAATTCTTGTTGATTTGTATCTGCATCTTCTTTGACATTTTCTGAATCTGTGTTGGGTGAAGAATATATGTCATGTAACTTATCCCAAAGTTCTTTTCCTAATGAACATTTACCGGCCTTTTCTCTTATCAGATTAGGTAATCCTTCCCAGATGAAATCCATTGCTATTTTTTTATTCTTCCTTGTTGGCATAGGGGCAGACCCAGGGTTCAACGCTACAAAAACGCACCAATAAAACCCTAACTACCGGCCCTTTAGGCAACACCTGTGAAGCAGATGAAGTCTCACCCGAGGTAGAGGCAGGGGTGGTTGCAGGACTCAAGTGTATGCAACCTTAGCCGGGACACATATATGTGATTATAATACTTAACAGAGAACTTAGCATCAATATTTCATCAATATTCAACCAATAAATACTACACATATAGAACAAAGCATCGCATCATTTGCACTGATATAATGTAATTAAGCACTTAGCACAAATAGATGGATCATATATAGCAGAAACAAGCACTAATCATATTCATAGAAGTCAGATTTAACATTCATAGCACAAAGCATAAGCAGATCTATCTATCTATATCAAAGCACTTAGATAAAGACTCATAAACACATTAAGATAAGCACAAAGAATAACAACATAGTATTTATGTGGTTCACCCCCACCCTAGGGCTACATCCACCAACTCTTCTTCTTTATTATCTTCAGTCAATCGGTAACAAGAATAGAGCCTCAAAACCCTTACTCTGCATAGGATAGAAGATCTGCACAACTCGCTAGATCCTTCTTCCTTGTGTTCCAGCACTAAGCCTTCCACAGTCTTCCTACAATGACTTGTACTTAACTTTGCAAGTTTCCCACAGTATGCACAAAGCCTTACAAGTCCTGATCACACAGATCCAAATCTTGGAACTTAGCCTACTTGCCTACTAACACCACATAGATGCACGACTACTTATATCTAGCCTAATCACCTATTTATATATTACAAAATAGGCCTAAACATGAGTAAACCCATGGGTCGACATCCCATTCCCATTAAATATTCCCACATCCCAAAAAGGACCCAAAAAGGGGTCGAGATCCCATGATTTCTTCTTCGTCTTGTGCTCCTCCTTCGACAGGCTGTCGAAGTCCAAAAATAGGTCAAACTTGACCAGATATCCACAAAACCCGGTCAAGGGCCAACAGGCCCCCAAAACTCACCTGTGACTTGTCTTGAGTCACTCTGGTCTGACTATTTCTACCTCAAATGCCTCGATCTTGGCTCAAGCTGCTTCGACGTGTTTTTGTGCCACGACCTCTTGCTCAACGAACTCATAGATTACTACGTCGTTCACTGGCCCTTCTAAGCATTATTATATTGCATTAACAACCTGTTCTAGCTCTACTCCTGAGCTCTCGACCTCTGTGAACAACTAATAGGCCTTATATTTCACAGGTTGGAGCCGTTGAGTTACTTCCATCACTTTGCTTTGAATCGTATGTATCTGCTGTTGGATGGTGCACTGCTCTTGAGACTGCTTCATTCTTTCTACAGTTGACAGGGCCTTCAGCTACACCTACAATATCTCTGTCTGTTGCTTTGCTTCCTGGAGCTACGACTTCAGTGCTTGTAATTATGGATTCTCAGTGAGCTTCTCATATGTTTGGGCACTATGGTTGCTCAACTGATTTCACTCCCCGACAAGAGCCTTAGTCTCTCAACTGTGCTCCTGGTGGTTCCTTCCCATTGATATCTTACATCTTGAGGGGTCTCGGGTACTGCACGTAGCTCCAAATCCACTATGCGTTGTTGTAGCTACTGGATCACCTCTTCAAGTTGTACTATTTTTTGTGTAATTCTCCCTTCAACCTTTACTTCTACGATTGTCATAGAGTGAATTTCTCTATTGACCATTTCGTTTACTTCGAGTTTCTCCATGAGTAACTGTTCCTTTTCATTCTGCAGTTGGGATTTTTCTTTGTTGAACTTTTTCTGGAGATCAAACTTCTCCCATTCTGCAGTACTGCGTTACTCTACAAGGACACCTTGTACTTGTGTCAAATCCTGGGTAGCTTGCGTTGTTTCTTCCTATGCTCGTCGAAGGAGATCTTCGACTGTCTCAACGATTCGGTGGACTTGAGCTGGCTCATCTCCTAGTTTTGGTGTTCCTGCTGACAGAGGCGCAGTGGGGACTGCGTGGTTGGACTGTAGTGCTTGTTGCACTCCTTGGAGCTCAATCTCAATTCTATTGTACATCGCTTCCTGCTTAGCCTCTTGTTTTTCTACTATCTCCAGTGAAGCATCATTCAGGGATGCTATAATGAAATCGAAGTCATCTGAGGTGAGGATGGTCTGCATTTTTGTCATAGAAGCTTTTGATTTCTTCTGGGAGGAAGGCTTCGGGGGGGAAACCTTCCTTTTCTTCAAGGGGTCCTCCTCATCTCTAGGCGGTGTAACCTTGCCTTTCTTCTGTTCAACTTCTATGCCATCTATCTCTCTAGCATCACCTTCTTTATTTGGTGAGATGGAAGCGATTTTTACAGATGCACTGTCTAAATCCTGAACCTCTTCAGTTTTCTTTGTCCTACTAGGTCCGGGTGTATCCTACGCAGTTCATGGACTATCTATATCAGATATCTCCATAGGGTCTGCTGGAATGAGGAGGTCCACCGACTAGTCCTTGGTTATCTCCTCCAAGTCCCCCTCTATTATCTTGTAGTAGGACTGAAGTTGTTTCTTGTGCTCATCAACGTGCACTGTGATGTAAATGAAATGGCAGTCTGTGCTGAACTTCATCAATGGCCTGAAACTATGTAAAGTATTCGGCATCATGCGAGGCTCGAACTGTATAGCTACCTTCAACTGGTTGTAGTATGCGTGAAATACAACATTGGACTGCCACTGTTTATTCATGTCACTTGAATACCATAGTGTGATGAACTTCGTAGCCAATGGTTCAAAGGGCTCGATGTTTGGGAAGGTCACACCTTCCGGCATCTCCTAGGCAATGAAAGCGATCAGGATCAATAGCCAACTAAAGTGGATTTCGTACCCTTTGTTGAAACAAATCCTAAATTTTTATCCCTAAGGCCTAAATTTTTCTTTTTCGGGTTTCGACTTTTCATAAAACACGAGTTCTGTATCATTTCTAAGTACACGATACCTTTTTCTCAAATTTTTCTTAATTTTTCAGATAATGAAAGGGAAAAAGGTTTACAAAAATTATAAGACTCCCGACACTTTTTATTTGAAAATGATTTAAAACGTGTTAAAATTTAAACTAACGATTTTTAAATTAAGCTTAAAAGAATTTTCGGGATTCGGGGTTTACTACAAACAAATTTTTGATGCAAATCGAATTGTTAAATCTCGATCCCCGATTTCCTGAAACGTTGAAATCTTAATTTAAACACGAATTAATTAATTCTCTTATAAGAAAGGTTAAGGGTTAACATAATTATGTTGCGATTTCGGGATTCGCGGTTCAGTGAGGTCACAACTCCTGTCATCATGTTTCTCGAAATCCCGAATTACGAAACCCCGATCCACAGTTCACGTTAAATTAAAATAATTATGTTTTGGCCTTAGTCGTGATTAGTTAGTTAATTAAGATAAGTTAAGTCCTGTTTAAAAAGCAAGCCATCGCGATTTCGTGATTTCGGAGATTGGATTTTATTGATAACATACTTCTCAACATCAGGATTTCTGAAATCCCAAAAACGTCTAATCTCAATTAATTAATGTGCTAAAAGCGTTTAAATTTTAATTAAAACATCACTATTTCACAATTTCGAAAATCATTTTTCATCGACGACATATCTCTTGACATCAGGATTTCCAAAACCCCTGTTGAAACAGATCTTAAAATTTTTATCCTTGCCTAGATTTTTATTTTTTGTTTTTTTCGGGTTTCGGCTTTCTTAAAATAAGAGTTTCGTCATTTCTAAATTCACGATACCTTTTTATCAATTGTTTTTTGGACAATGAACGGAAAAAAGTTTATAGAAAATATAAATTTTTCGACGCTCTTGTTATTGGATAAATTCGTAGGTGCGGACACTAACCGATATCCATAGATCCACCTGGATCTAGAACAAAGCAAGACAGAACATGACTCTTTCCCTAGATTTTGACCATTGAATTAACTAGGAGGCAAGAACAAATAACATAACTTATTATCACTTCCTATGGTCTTTGTTGCTCCCGCTTCGCTCCAGTGCTCTTGTGCAGCCAAGACCAAGACAACACAAACCAACCAAAGTGAAGATAGCACAATCTATTCAACAGTCAATCTATGTATATGATCAAGGAATTATACAATAAAGTGGAAATAGCTTTATGGGAAAGGGACATGCTACTGTATCATATTAATGAAAAGTAAATATTACAACCTGAGCCTTGATGTCGCAAACTTCCTTTCGATGGCCCTTGGCTTTGACACACACACTTTCTCAATCCTTGCATGAAGAAGATCAAATCCTCTTGATAGACTTGCTAGATTCTTCAAGCTGTTGTTCAATGCTGAGTCCTTCACACAATTCTTTCACCAATTCTCCAATGAATATTGCTTAACCTTTTCCATGAGAATTCCCTCAATATATATGAGAGAATGAATTAGTTACTTGGATAAGAATGATCCTAAAATATCAGGGAATCCAGTACTAGGATAACCATTCGAATGCCATCTCATCCTTCTAGAAGATTCCCTTCTAGAAGCATCGAGAATTTATCTTTTTCCTTGCTTTAGGAAGATTTTGCACCCTATCAGTTCAACACAGTGCGAACTTCTCTCACCCTGGCTTAAGGAAACATGTGAGAATCAGACATTCTCGCAGGCAAATATACTAGCAGCTTGCAAACCTCTTTCAAAAATGAGATTTCTGGAAAGAGAAGAAAGTAACTTTTCTCAAGAGAAAGTTCTTATGAAGAGCCTGAGTGAACCATCATCAATACATCATCATGATGACCAAAATCATGGGTAACAGAATGCCCCCCAAAGTATGAGGTTGGAACCAGTGACAGCCGATAGACTTTGCAAGCTGCATGTGTGTGTTGGGAACCAGGAGCACACCTAATCGGAAACCTGCGAACAACCAAGCATCGACGAAATATCATATATACCAATTCTGAGGTAGGCATTCCCATACTCAGATCATAGATGGAGAACATTGTAGACCTGGGTCATGGCCACCAATCATACACTATGGATCCATGCTGTCCAAATATAGCATAGCCACCTGAAATACACTGTGGATCTATGCGAAAAATTTCAAATCAAGACGACATAGCCACGAGACATACACACTGGATCTATGTGTCGCAAATTATACATACTCCATATCAACTTGGACCAAAGAGATGTTATCCAGGGTCTCCAATCTCGTCGCCCCAAAGTACGAATCTAACCACGTGATTACATGTGTCGAAGTCGAACATGGCAAAAACCACTTGATTAGCGGTCATTGATGTAACCATTAACAAGTGCGAGGGAAATCACCATTGATGTCAATGACTCCCAAGGTACCGTAGTACAATCCATTGAATGTGAATGAATGAGTTGAAGTCGAACATCCGATATAATCTTTCGATTAGGGGTCAATGATGTAAACCCACTGTCAAAAGCGAGGAAACCTACCATTGAGGCATGCAAGCTCCAAGGTACCAAATAATTTCTAAGTCTTGATTCCGGATAATGAGCTGAAGTTGACGGAACAAAAATCGTCATAGGAGGGCCTTGATGTATCCCCCATCAATGAAATGAAATGAGTAACAGATTTTGAAGGTGAAACAGAGTATGATGTGAATTGGACTGGACACAGGGAAGGCCGACACAGAGAGAATGGATAACTGCAGATGGCCGACTCAATATAGGTTTCAGATGGACTTCTCTTGAACATACGAATGACACGACCAATGATTTGGCAACATTGACTCAAAGATGACACAGGGAATGACTTTGTAATCAATCGAATGAGAGACAAATGGATTTCCCAAACCGGCTTCAAATGATGAATAGGGGGTGTCATGTTCAAGAGCGACACTTACTACCAATCAATACGAAGATGAAAACATATCCCTTTCCCAAATTTTCCCCCACCATTTCTGGCGAGTACCTCTTTATTTTTATGCAATCTTGAGGAGGATAACATATGCTTGTTGATGTAAGCTCATCCTTTGGACGAGTCCCTCGAAGTATGTTTAACGAACCCTAAGAAGGAGTGGTTCGGTCCCATCACGGATCTGTCAATGTTTGTTTAATGAATCCAGAGATAGAAAACTCGAGGGTTTTTCAAGATTATAGAGTTGGGAAAAACACTTAAAAGAGAACTCTCTCAGTTCCTTTTTCGTAAAATAGTCTAAATGAGACCGAAAAAGAGATAAATTATCGCTCACCAGACGCTTACTTCAAATACTTTATCGAGCGTGAAAATAGCAAGGTGGCTCAGTGATGTTTTCATGTTTAGAGAGTCTGAAAAGAGCTTAAAGAGGACTCCAGGGGGGTTCCTTTTTCGTATAACCTTGTTGAGCTCGAAAAAGTGATAAAAGTACACTCGATCTCATTCTCATGTATTTACGAGTGCAAGAATGGAAAAATACCACGCTTGAGGTTTTTATATAAAAACCATAAAAAACAATCAAAAACACGTGATAACAAAGAAAAAAATGTCCATATCCCTGTATTTGATCATCAAAATCATCACGCCTGCAAGAGTTACACTCAACATGACATTAGGGATTAGGGTTTAATCGATAAATAATCATAAAAAACCAAAATGATATAGTAAAAGTAAATAAAAGGAGTAAATACTCTTTTTACCACATCATTTTTACATATCCACTATTGAGCTCAAAAAACCCCTCTTTTACCCTCCAAGTTCAGCGTCAGATTGCGGGAGCTACGAGAGACCATTCAGCAAGCCGTCTGCGACAGTTAGGTAGGATATTCATCCTTAACACTTTCATGGTTTAGTTTTGTAATTTCATTGGTTAAATTTCCATTTTTAAGTTGATTTTCCAAGCCCTACATGCGTGCTTCCATTCTCACAGGCAGGCTATACGGGGCCTGCGAGAATGAAGCATTCTCGCAGGTGAGCCTAAGGCCACCTGCGAGGTTATCGCACTATGCACACAGGGCACCTGTGAGAACTGAAAAGCTCAAAAAAAAAAATTAAAATTTAGCCAGTGAAAAAGAATGGATTCATGAAAATAGTTGCTAATCTTTTTGATGTGTCTCTTATGCAGGTAATTAGCCATCAACATGGTGCTTGAATGGTGTGAAAGGGAACATGAAGAAGACAATGCAATGGCTGAAAATAATCCACCTACTATAGTTTCTTTGAGAGACTATGGACTCTTAAAGTACTTTCATATCCCGGGCATGAGGGCCCAAATCAGACTATTAGAGTACTTGGTGCGCATGTGGGACCCTGATCAGCAGGTATTTCAGGTGGGGGTCCACACACTGTCCTTAGACATTGAGGACATTTAATTTTTGACTGGATTGTCCCGGTGTGGATACTATGTGAGCCTGACCGGTAGTAGAGGTGGTGGGCTACAGATGAGTGAGTATTTTTGTATACACTGCATTCCCGAGGCTGAGAGAAAGAAAGTAAAAGTGGCTATCTGGGGGGTACGAGACTTGACCCTCTGTACTATCCTTTTCACTATAGCTCGGATGGCTGGGAGTTCTGCTCCTCACATGGCATTATAGAGTTACTTCCAGTGTGCTATTGAGTGTACTGAGCCTTGAGTGTTCAACTGGGTAGATGTTGTGCTTCGCAGTATAAAAAAGCAATTGACCAAATGCAGACGAGGTGACCTAAAGCAATTTGGATACAGATCTTTGTTTGTGTCCTTCTTCCTTAAGAGGGTTCCCTCACTGAGACAGCAAGTGGAGTGGAATATACCGGGTCCTAGGGATCCAAGGATGTTGAGATGGTGTCGGCTCATGGCCCGGCACGTAGCAGGACTGATCATCAAGTATGATGATACTTTGTTTGACTGGATTCAACCACATATTTTGATGGTTGATGACTACGCTTATGCTGGGCTAGATTTTCGAGGAGATCTGGATTTGATATTGCCAGAGGATTCTCAGTGGGGGGACCTTGGTAAGAAGTACACACATTTTTTTCTTTTCAAATGTTTTTGTGAATTTTATCATATTCAAATGTTTTTGTTTTATATGTTCGTCCAAAGACTAAAACAAAATCGTTTGTTGATAACACAAATGTTGGACCTTACAGACCTCCTGGAACTTCTCCCATCTAGTGGCGAGGAGAGGTAGCGGCAGCACCACTGTATGCTGAGGATTATCAAGTGGTGGAACATAATCTAGAGGGCCTAACTACAGACATTCCAGACATGACTCTGGAAGAGGTTCCACGACGCGATCAACATCATACTGTAGGGGTATCAACATCTATGAGTCAACTGCTCCGTAGGGTTGCTAGGGTATTCGTGTGTTACCGTGAACGTCATCCATGATGTCACTTTGTAGAAGCTATGAGATTCAAATTTTGAAATTTTGATCTTCAGACAAACCTTTTGTAAAAAAAAAACTCTTGTGATCGTTATATATACAGACGAATTCTACCGGTTTACCTTATATTGTGTGAATTTCGATGTGTTTGACTTATAAATGATTCAAGTGTCTGTCCAATACATAATTAGCCAATGCATCTGTTAATGTATTTAGACATATAGGAATATGTTGATATTCAATGTGATCAAAATAACGTTCCAAGAGGTGAATTCGCAAATACACCCGTAATAAAGTAGGACTTCGAATAGAGTAGATATTACTTAACTGTAGTACTACAAGCTGTGAGTCAAGTCACACAACCAAATGATGAATTCCGAGCGAGATAGCATCAACCAATAATTCAATAACGATGCTATACTCTGCAATGTTGTTGGTTGCATGGCCGAGGCACACACCTCGTAAAGAGACAAGTTCGTTTGTAGGGGCGTAAATTGACCACACAGCAGAAGCAAGGTTCTGAGTACTATGGCTAGCGCCATCAGTGAATCCAATATAGGGTAGCGAAGACTCCAACATCTGGAAATCAAACACAACGTCACATAAAGGTAGAGACCAGATAACGACCAAAGAAAACGATAGTAACACACAAGAAGTATGATACATTAAAAATACAAGTACTAGTGCACAGATGATTTTATGCATAGTACTTCTTCAAGTACAACCCATTCTTAGGTTCACTCAAAGGGATACCATCGTAATCTACCAACTCATATGCTCCTTTTTCCAAAACTCGGCGAACGATATAAGGACCTCGCCACATGGGTTTGAATTTCCCAGCTCCTAACAAATCTCGATCCTGTTCATAGAGAAGAACAAGATCACCTTCAGAGAAAACGCGAGGCTTGACATGCTTGTCGTATTGGGCCTTGACACGCTTTTTCTGGGCTTCTATTACCAGGGTGGCATCATGTCAAGTTTTGTCTAATCTCATTAGATACAATAAATGTTCTTCTTCAGTAGAAGTGTTGGGTAGGAGTTCAACAGCTAGCTTCAGAGAGGGTATCTCGCATTCTATAGGGAGAATGGCTTCCACACCATAGACTAACCGAAAAGGTGTAAACCCAGTAGCGGACTTGACGGATGTCCGATACGCCCACAATGTTGAAAACAACATTGTGTGCCAACTTGTTTTATGAATCCCTATCATGCGTCAAAGCATAGTTATGAGAACTTTGTTGATCGCTTTGACCTGGCCATTAGCTTGTGGATAATAGGGTGTTGAGTTATCATGGTGAAGACCCAACTTTTCCGTAAGTTCAGACATCATAAAATTTCTAAAGTGGTTACCATGATCAGTGACGATAGCTTGGGGAACACCAAACCGAGCTATGACATGATTAAAAAGAAACAGTGATATAGTCTTTCCAGTGTTATCAAATGTTGACATCGCCTCGGCCCATTTTGTAAAGTAATCAACAGCTACAATGATGTAACCATGCCCCCTGACCGATTGAGGGTGACATGTCATGAAATCGATGCCCCATTTCACAAAGGGACCAACTGAGACCACAGGATGAAGAGGAGCAGGATGTGACCGAATTTTCTGGTTGTAGGTCTGGCAGGCATGGCATTTCTGAATGGAAATAATGCAGTCGTTAAACAAAGAAGGCCAAAAATACCCTGCGCATAAGATCTTCTGGGCATTAGCATACCCAGACATATGACCACCACATGCTCCGGAATGGCAGTCATTCAGAGCTTTCTCGGCTTCGTCGAACGTTAGACAACGTCGAAAAACAGAGTCAATCCCTCGACGGTAAAGAGTATCCCCGAGGATAATGTATTGACGAGATTGATAGCATATGCGACGTCGTTCAATACTAGACAAAGTAGGCCGGAAAGTCTGAGTTTGGAGATATATAATGATATCCCCATACCAAAGATCATCAGTGCTAATAAGGAAAAGAGATTCATCGGGTAATGAATCAACTGCTACATTTTCCGTTGTAGAATGAGGAAAATCGCACATCAACTCAGCAAAAACTAAGGACTTCTTAGGCTTGGCACGATCGAATTCCAAGTCAAACTCTTGGAGTATCACAATCCATTTGGAGTATTTTCCCCCAAGCAATTGATGTGTCAAAATATGTTGCATAGGGTTGCAATGAGAAATCATCGTAGTCTTGCATGAGAGAATATAGTGTCGGAAGCATTAGATGGCTTGAACGGCAGCCAAGGCCAGTTTCTCAACATGTTGATACTTGATTTTAGTTGGCATGAGACTTCGACTCAAGTAATAAATAACATGTTCATCGTGCACATCATCCTCTTGGACGAGAACCATGCCAATAGTGTACTCTGAGGCAGCAAGGTAAAGGAAATAATCGTGACTGTAATGAGGGGGGAAGAGAAGTGGAGCTCGTGTTAGGGACAACTTCAAAGATTCAAAAGCATTGTTGGCAATGGTATCCCAGACGAACTCTGAATCTTTCTTTAATAGCCGCGTAAATCCATGAGTAATCTCAGCGTAGTTTGGGATAAAACGACGAAGAAAGTTTTATTTCCCCTGCAAACTTTGCAACTGGCGAAGTGTAGAAGGAGGAGGGAGATTAAGAATTGCCTCAACCTTCAAAGGATCCACCTGGATCCCTTGACGCAAAATGATAAAACCTAGAAGATGGTCGGATTCTACAAAAAAAACGCACTTATGAGGATTTAAACGAATCCGGTAGAACCGAGAGTGAACAAAAATGGCTCGGAGGTGGGTTGGGTGATCGACTTTGTGCATAGAATGAGAGGGTAAATTGTCCAAATATTGTTGAACGATGTGCTTGATATCATGAAAAGCATAAGACATAGTGCATTGAAAAGTTGCACCCGCATTCTTAAGACCGAAAGGGAGTTTTCGATAGGCAAAAGTACCCCAAGGAAAAATAAAAGCAGTCTTATGTTGATCCTCAGGAGCAATGTTAAATTGACTATAGCCGGAGAAACCATCCATGAGAGAGAATATTTCACTTCTGGCGCAATCATCGACAATCTGATCGACGAAGGGGGTAGGAAAGTTGTCTTTTGGACAAGCTTTGTTAATATCCCTATAATCAACGCATACACGAATGGTGCCTCCTTTTTTGTCAATCAGGACAGGATTGGAAACCCAGTCGGTAAGAGCCACCGGATAAATAAAGCCAACTTTCAGAAGTTTCTCAACCTCGAGCTTGATAGAAGCCACTTTACGTGGGTGAACTAGACGAAGGCATTGCCGGATGGGTTTAGCGCCGGGGTATGTCTTTATCTCATGAACTACAATCGCAAGGTCGATACCTGGCATTTCCTCGTAACTCCAGGTGAAGATGTCACGAAACTCTTTGAAAAGGGAAGTATAGGTGACGATTTCGTCAGAAGAACACGAAGCTCCAATGTGGACATTTTTGATAATCCCAGGTTGAATGGATATGTCAATGGGAATCGTGGGTGAGATATTACTTAAGTTCCCTTCGGCAAACACATCGTGTGCAGATTCAGGAATGGTAGAGATGACAACAACGGTCGACGGGGTCAAAATCTGTTGGTAGTTCTCAAGAGTGTGTTGTTCCAGAAAGAGAATGGAACGATGATGCCCATCGTCCCAAGGGGTGTCTTCCAGGGCGGACATGATCATCTCGTGAGTGAGAAAAATAACACGAAAAGGATCGGGAGACAACTCATCAAGAGAAGGAGTAGAAGGTGTTGCCGATTGAATCGCTTGATAAGCAGATTCAACCGGACTTAACGACATTGCGTCATCGAAACGAAGATGATCTCCAGGGTCAGGGACTATCCAAGGGTCAGAAGATGCAGGAACTTCGTGAGGTGAAGTGGAGATCATATTGATAGAAGCAACAGATGGGCGTGGAACATCAGGTAGTGGAATGGGGAAAGTACCCATTAACGAGGAGTCCTTTAAAAGGCCTACACCGACATTCTCATAACCCGACGAGGTTTTAGCAATAAATGGTACGTTTCCAGTACGAGTATCGGAATTGAAGAAGGTGAGTTGGTCGACGGTAACAACCTTTCCTTGATGAGGGAAACATACTACACAAAAAAGTGTCGACACAATGGCGCGCATGGAATCAATCCAGCTACGGCCAAGAAAAAGATTATAATCGAGGGGAGCGTCAAAGACTTCCACTTCAACTTGGACCGTCTTACTTTCTAACATGATGGGCAATGAAGGAAGAACACCGTAGGGCTTAAAACCAGAGCAGTTGAAGGCTTTAAGAGTGTTATGGGATTCATTCAAAGGAGGAGAGCCAATGGCTTTCCAACAAGCAAGAGACATAACACACATCGAGGCACCCTCGTCGATAATGGTTCGGCAAATGTTCTTGTCAGAGACAACAACCTATATCTAGAATTCGAGTTGAGGGGGTAACCTTGGAATGTGATCTTCCAAGTCAAAGACTATCAATTTCATATCTGTTGGATCGATTCCACCGATAGCTTTCAACAGTGCCTTCCATTGTGCGGGACAAGTCTGAAGGACTTCAAGGGCTGACATCGCAGAAGGTGTCTGAGCCAGATCTTCAGCAATGCTGTAGTTCTGGGCCGCACGAGCATGAGGATTGAAAGCCAATTTCTGAACGATGCCTTTAGGGGGGGGATCGCAGAACTATGTCGAGGCTCGATCGTTCGATATGAAGAGGACCGTTAGTAGGTGGAGTCGTGGGAGAGGGTTGTACCAAAGAAGGGGGTAAATCATCAACCTTCTCCTTAGATGGAGAATAATCTTTGGCTCAAGTCGTAAGTGAAACGTTATTCTGCTTAGAATCACCAGTACACATCAAAACATATGAGGTAGTTGAAGAAGAGGGTTGATTGTGGATGACCAACTAAGCCTGTTATTAAGACGGGAAGGGTTGGGACAAAATGGCTGGAGTAGTTGGTTTTGGAGCTCCTTGAAGGAACTCAGTGACCTTGGCACATCATGGACAATCCTTCGTGTAGTGATCATCACCACAGATAAGGCAAGGGTATCGTGGTTTTCTCTTATCCCGATCATCAACAAGGGTATTTTTAGTTTTCTCTTCTTGAGGATTATTTTTGCCCTCCTTATTCTTGCCTCTCCCCTTTTTAGATTTATTTTTACCCTCTGGGGTAGATTGGACGACATTTACCTCAGAATATTTGTTGGTGGGAGTGGCAGGAGACGGAGCATTTTGAACATTAGAAGAAGTAGATTTAGGGTTCGTGCTTAAAACAAAATGTGATAGGGCTTGGGCTGTACCAATCACATTGTTAGCTGCATGCGAGGAAACTGGAGTAGTAGAAGTGATGGAAGTATTAGGACGAGGTAAGTCAGGTAGTAAATCGTAAAGGGTTCCCGTTTGTGAGTAAATGAGATCAAGATATTGAGCACGACTTATAGCCTGCTCTTCCGTGACTACACCACCCATGGCAATTTCCTTACCGATTTCATTCACAAATGATTTTGTAAACCATTCTGCTAGTAACTGATTGGGGAGCTCAAGTTTAATGAGATGTCGTCTTCTACACCACTCATGGATGTTATCAAATATATGAGTTCCTTTGTTCTGTTTGAAGGAAGTCAAAATCTCGGTTCCCGTGTCATAACGGATCGGTAACTGGTAATGCGTAAGGAAAGCCATAGCTAGGGTATTGAAGTCAGAGAAGAAACCACGTGGCAATTCAATATACCACTTCGCAGCAGAATCCATAAGGGTTCGTTGAAAAAGATGTAAATGAATAGAGTCATCCATCAACGAGTTGGATGAGCACCATAGGTGAAAAGTCATAACGTGATTGTTGGGGTCCTCTCCCACTTTGTCGTCGAATTTAGGGATGTACGATGGAAGCTTGGATGGTATAACAGGCCATTGGGGAGAGTGACGGATAGGATCATTTAAAATCCTTGACAAATCTGGAAGATTCAAAGTGGCGAGAAAAGGTAACTGTCGATTCATTTGCGGGTACTGGTGGCTTTGGGGAGGAAGCCCTATCGGCAAACCAGTAGGACCATAAGAAGTCTGCATATAATGTGAATATCCAGGCATATTCAATGGTGGTTGGATAGGATAGTAACTCATCGGATTATACCCTGGAGCAGAGGTTTGAGTTTGAGCATTCGACCCCCAAATGGGATTAAACGAACCTGGATATGGTTGACCCGTGCTAAGGGGTGTTACGGACGCAGTTGGAAACTGCTGCCCCCCAGTTGATTGAGAAGAATTTTGTATCAATTGATTCCAATACCGGGCCAAGGACGGAGGTATGTTCTGCCCATAAGGTGGGGTGGTCCCTGCCATTGAAGGTGGTGTGCCGATTGAAGGCAAACTTCCAATCGACATTTGCCAACTGAGGGGGGGTTGAGTTATACTACCTTGAGGAACTTTTCCACCAACCGGAAATTGATAACTTGGAGTGAATGATGGATTAACACCATTAGGATTAGGATTTCCAGTAGAATATGAAGAAGGTCCTTCAAAAGGAAATTGAGGGAGTGTTGGTACAAAACTGGGAAGAAAGTGCCCTGAAGAAGAAGGACCACTAGGAGAGCCAGATGGAGTTTGTGCAGGAGTAGGAATGGAAGCATTCAACGCACAATATCTAGGTGGTAGTGTCGGATTGACATTGGGTGTTCATGGTGTGTTGATGGGAGTAAGACTAACCGCAGGAAAACTGGTTGGAACACTCAAAGTAGTTGCAAGATGGGCCATTTCGAAAGGGACAGTAAAGTGATAAGTGGTAGTCAACGGTACTGTCTCGAGATTAGAGATTTCGGAAATCACAGGTGGATTAATCTCAAAAATCATAGGGGAACCTGGACCAAAAAGGTCTCATCGGAAAACACCTGTAGACCAAAAAGGATCTTGGCCTTCTAAACCGGGAAAGGGTCCAGTCGGAGATCCAAAATACACAACAATTAAGTCTCTGGAAGAGTCTGCTCGCATAAAACGTCTCTTCGAATTGGGGTTAATTCGAAAGTCCTCTCGAGTATTTGTAATTCTAAAACGTTCTAGAGAGCTAGTGCATTCCACTTGTGGGGTGGTAACGACTGGGACTTTACTCTGCCAAGGAGAGCCTCCAGGTGTGCTTGTGGGCAAGGGTTGTGAACTTTCCAGATGTTCTAGAGATAAACCCTGCATTCTACATGAACGACGTGGAGGAGCTATTGTAAACGAGTGACAAACTTCACGAATAAAATCCTATGGTAAACTTCGAGAAACAAACAACACGCGCTAGTAAACAAAATCTAAGAAGCAACACCAAGCAAACAAGACCTTCTAATTTCGAAGCCACTAGTTGGTGATGAAATCCAACGTCGCAACAATGAGACGAGAAGGGGCTGGGCTAGGGTGGAAAAGTTATGCTGACGACCTACTTAACGGACTTACACCCTAGTGCAAGCTCCCACACATAATCGTGGGTATACCCTCCAAGGAGCCCGAGTGAGTTTGGTCAATGCAATTCCAGGTACTGTGAAGACTTTCCCCTCCACAGTCACCTTGGGTAAGAACCTAGAAATATAGGCCACTAAGGTCACCACCAACAACAATAAAGCCTGGGGGAACAGTCGACAGTCTGATCCACACGCAAGGGTATGGTATCTAGCCCGCAATCAACTCAAAACGCTCCCACTCATCATTGTGGGTATACCTCCGAGTGATCCCCATAATACGTGCAATCTCTACACTGACACCAAAAAAGCAGGGTGAGTAACTCTACTAGTATCAATGCGACCTAGTGTTTGACCCTTGTGTGAGAAGGGCTTCCTAGGACAAGATGTTGCAAATGGAATTTAACACTCCCTAACACAAGATGCTATTGTGTGTTTTGTGCTTTTGGAGAGTGTGTCTCTCTTCCTACTCCAAAGCGCTAGCCTAGCTAAATGTTTGTGTAATAGAGCCCTAGAAAAGAGTTTCTAGATAAATTTTATGATTACACAATGTTATTAAGAGCTGTTCTTTACTCAAAGAAAACAGAAGTGAAACTTATGTTGTATGACTCTGACCCAAAAAATGCAAGGATGAGAATGAAATGTATCACTTTTTGTTCAATGAATCCTATGTATGGGAGAGAGAAAAAATTTCCAGATCAACCTTGAACTACAATGCAAAATTTCCTTTAAAATGCAAATGCAACAAACCACGCAACAAATGATGAGTCTCTATGTGTCTTTTTCAATAACTTCAACAATCTCAATAATTTTATTTTCAATGTTTTCAAAAACGAAAATTATTTTTGAAAGAAAAACTTTTGTTCACTTTTCAAAAAGGACCCACACTATGACAGCGAGAGTACAGAAAATCAAAAACCAAATGAACAAGCAATGATAAACACCCAATCCACTCTTTCAACGAAAACAAAAATAAAGAGCAAACCAATTTAGTCTTTTCAAATGCAAAAGAAAATGATCTTTCAAACCAATAAGAAAATGAGAAAAAACCAAGCACTCAACTTTCAACCAATCACTGGTTCTTAACTAATTAAACACATTCAGATTCTAAAGTCAGAGAGAATGGTTTTGCCAAGAAAAGTCAAGAAACGAAAGTCAAGACACAAATGACAAGAAAAGCCTTGGAATCCTAAGACTGTTCATGCATGCAAACGAAGACAAGAAAAACACCAATCAATGATCCAAGAAACTGTTATGAGGCATCTAAACTGATCTGGGCAGTTAAAAATACCAAACCTCAAATCCAAAATTTTGAAAATAGGAGTTCGCAAGCTGGTAGTATTACACAATGTGAGAATCACTGATTCTCGCAGGTGACCATTGAGCAGGGTGTGAGAACCTCGCACTGAAACCTAAAGGAAGAGTGCGAACTATACCTATTCTCGCAGGCTGCAATGAAGTACAGTGCGAGAATGTCCGAACATAATCAAAATTTTGGAAAATGAAGCAAAATTGAAAAAGGCCTTTGGACCTAGAGGGTCTATCAGGATATCCTAAAGACTCAGAGATTGATAGGACAGGAGAAAAGTGAAACCAGAGAAAATGGCCATAGAAAAATATCAAAAGCCACAAAAAAAATGGGATAATTCCCCAGTGGAGTCGCCAATTTTGTTATTGGATAAATCTGTAGGTGCGGACACTAACCGATGTCCCTAGATCCACCTGGATCTAGAACAAAGCAAGATAGAACATGACTCTTTCCCTATATTTTGACCATTGAATTAACTAGGAGGAAAGAACAAATAACAGAACTTATTATCGCTTCCTATGGTCTTTGTTGCTCTCGCTTCGCTCCAGTGCTCTTGTGCAGCCAAGACCAAGACAACACAAACCAACCAAAGTGAAGATAACACAATCTATTCAACAGTCAATCTATGTATATGATCAAGGAATTATACAATAAAGTGGAAATAGCTTTATGGGAAAGGGACATGCTACTGTATCATATTAATGAAAAGTAAATATTACAACCTGAGCCTTGATGTCGCAAACTTCCTTTCGATGGCCCTTGGCTTTGACACACACACTTTCTCAATCCTTGCATGAAGAAGATCAAATCCTCTTGATAGACTTGCTAGATTCTTCAAGCTGTTGTTCAATTCTGAGTCCTTCACACAATTATTTCACCAATTCTCCAATGAATCTTGATTAACCTTTTCCATGAGAATTCCCTCAATATATAGGAGAGAATGAATTAGTTACTTGGATAAGAATGATCCCAAAATATCAGGGAATCCAGTACTAGGATAACCATTCAAATGCCATCTCATCCTTCTAGAAGATTCCCTTCTAGAAGCATCGAGAATTTATCTTTTTCCTTTCTTTAGGAAGAGTTCGCACCCTAGCAGTTCAACACAGTGCGAACTTCTCGCACCCTGGCTTAAGGCAGCCTGCGAGAATTAGGCATTCTCGCAGGCAAATATACTAGCAGCCTGCGAACCTCGTTAAAAAATGAGATTTCTGGAAAGAGAAGAAAGTAACTTTTCTCAGGAGAAAGTTCTTATGAAGAGCCTAAGTACACCATCATCAATACATCATCATGATGACCAAAATCATGGGTAATAGCTCTTTTGAAAAATTATTTAAAACGGGTTGAAATTTTAAAATTTACGACTTATAAATTAAACTTTAAAGAATTTTCTAGATTCGGGGTTTCCTACAAACAAATTTTTGATGCAAATCGAATTACAAAACCCCAATCCCCGATTTCCCGAAACGTTGGAATCTTAATTTAAAAACAAATCAATTTAATCTCTTCTAAGAAAGGTTAAAGGTGAAAATAATTATGTCGCGATTTCGGGATTCGCAGTTCTGTGAGAGCACATCTCCTGTCATCATGTTTCCCGAAATACCGATCCATAAGTCACGTTAAATTAAAATATTTATGTTTTGGCCTTAATCATGATTATTTAGTTATTTAAGATAAGTTAAGTCTTGTTTTGAAAAAAGAAACAAGCATCGTGATTTTGCCATTTCGCATTTTTGGAAATTGTTTTTTCATCGACTACATACCTCTCGAAATCCCGATTTCCGAAATCCCAAAAAAAGTCTAATCTCAATGAATTAACGTGCTAAAAGAACTTAAATCCTAATTGAAGCATCGTGATTTCACGATTTTGCATTTTTGGAAATCGCTTTTTCATCGACTACATACCTCTCGACATTATGATTTCCGAAACCCCGAAAAATGAAGTTTTTATCTTTAAATTATGATTAACATAAATTAACCTTTTTCTTAAAAACAAGATTATTGGTAATCATTCTTAGGTGTTCATTTATGTTTCGCTTAACCATTAAGTAGGTTTCTCGTTTTCTTCAAAATCCGAAGGTACTTAAATACGGACATTAAAAGCATATCTCGGTAAAATATCTTCTGCATTAAGAGCTTTAATTTCGTGAAAGCTGTGCAAATCTCGTCATTTTTTAAATGTATTCAAAATAAACATTCGAATGTCTGTGTTATCGTTCTAAGATGAGCTCATTCATCCATTTTCTGCTACATGTTTCCAATTAAACACAGAAGTCATGGCACCCAAAAAGTCACCGAAGAAGAATGAAGATGCACAGAAAGGAGATATTATCTCCGATAACACTCCACATGCTATAGATTCTATTAAATCATGGACTCAAATCTCAGATTTGCTGGAATATGAATTAGAGAATGCTCATCCTGACTCCGAAAATCGTTGCGCGTCCGAGGCTTGTGGCATACATTGATATGATTAGCTAGGCTCTGGATAAGGTAGATATCCCAACAAGGAGCATTCTAAATGAGCAAGGAGCTATCGTCCGCTCATTCAGAGCAGAGCACATTCAAATAATGTATAAACTCTCGCCGAATCATAAACATACTTTTAATGCTGAATTTTTAGCTGAGTTTCAGAGAAAAGAATGTATTGAGGCAGATCAGACATATCCCGATATGATTAGAGGATGGGCAAGGTCTGAAGCAAAGTTTAGGGCTGATGCTCATGGGATTTATGCTACAGCCTCCTTAAATGAATAGATGGTTTATATAGACATTATGTTATGCAGACTTTTCGGGAGAAAAGATCCCTGTCATTTTCATGCAGACTGGGTACCCTTTTTAGAGGAATATTCAGAAGGAAATGGTTTTAACTGGAATAAGATATTGTCGGATAACCTAACGCAAGAAATTTTAAACTATAAAGTAGCCAAGTCAAAGGGACAACTTGCAGCTTTTTATATGTCTGCATACATAATGGATGCAATCTGTTTTATGACCCCCTTTCCGTTAATGTATTGGAGTTGGACTATTTCCTGTCCAGAACCCATTCATAAATACCACTCGGCCCTTTGGGAAGAAAATGCTAAAGGCACATTTTACGAGGTTTGTCATTTCATTATTATTCCCATGCACAAAATGTTTTTAGGATGCGAACCCCCTCGCATTTCAGATACAATCATAGAAAGTCTTAAAGCAGTTGTCGACTGGTTCATTGAGGAAATTTTTTTCTACATTAGGGTTTATGGTTGTTCCATTCCCCCTCATGCACTCCCTAAATTCCTACCAGACAGATTGGTATGCAGAGAAGTAGCTCATTAGATATCCAAGGGCAGTGTTGGATGGGAATTAAAAGCACTTTAGAAAAAATCATGGCCATCTTTCCTTGTTCATGTTGGGAAATTTTCTTTATCAAATTTAGGCCATTCTAAGGTAGAGGCCGAGTCACTAGAAGAAGTGAAACTAGTAAATATTGAGCACAGAAAATATGACCCCTACCAGATAATAAGTAGGCATTACATACATTGTAATCTAAAGGCATATGAACATGAAGTATCTATTTATGATGATATATTTAAAGATGTTAAGTATTATGAGGAAGCGCTGAATAGAGTCCAGGCCTTGCCACCTGACTCACAGACTGGATTCACATCTTTTCAAAGCCATAGGAGAAGCTGCCTACCAAAGATTTTACAGGGTGAAATTTTGACCCCATCGCCAGAACATCAAGGATCCCCTCCAGTGTTTGAAACTAATATACAAGATAAAGAAAATAACAAAGGTAAGTTGAAAAATACCGAGATACCTTCCCAAGATACAGAGGGTTCTCAAACAGAAGAAAACAGAAAAGAGCTGGAAACAATTCCAGAAATCATGAAGAATGTTCCAGAAAAGATAGGAGGACTAGCTTCAACAGAACTTGGTAGTCCTATCACCTCTTTAACTCCATTACAGTCGACTTTTGGAACCCCTCATGAAGGACTTTTATATGTCAGTGATCTAGAGCCTATTTCGAGAGATGAAATCCCCTCATCAGATTACTTTTTCAGTAAAAAGTGAAGAGTAGTCTTGAAACAGGAAATTCATCCAAGAGGAGAAGGGACGATTAAAAAGCATAGGGTTATTATAGATGGAAAGAAACTCAAGGATACAGAATTTGCTACAGAATTAGCAGGTACAATAGGTGCTATGGCATCAACAAACATGTATTCTGTTGGCAATTTAACAACTATGCTTGAACAAAAGGACCAAAAAATAATCCAGTTGCAAGACAAACTAAAAGAAAACAAAAGAAATATTAGTTTTTTAATATAGAAGGGTCTAGAACAAGCTAGACTAAAGGATATGCAAGAAATCCAGAAAAAGAACAAAGACTTGGAGGAGGCAAAAATCATAATACAGGTCACACAGGAACAGGTTTGAAAGCTCGAAGAAGAAAACAAACATTTACAAGATAAAATTATTTCTATTACTAATCAGGTAATAGCACTTGAAAATTTCAGGACTCAAGCATTGGAGATATATGTAAGAATAGAGGAGGAATAGTAGAAAGTGTTCTTGAATCTGGAAGTAATCCAGAAATATTTTCAAGAAACGAATAAGTCTTTGGAGAATGTGTTCCAGAAGGAAAGGGAGGCAAAAGCAACTAGAACAACTTTCCAGAAGGCAGTGACTTTCTCATCAAAAGAAGAGGTTGGAAAGATTCATAAATTATATATTTCTGAACAGGTTAAAGGGGACATAATAATAAAAGTGTGGGAAGCAAAGTTGGCTGAATATAAACGAATAACAAGAGAAGTCAATGATGATTGCCAGGGAAGATTCGATCTATTAGAAAGAGCTTCATTGAATATCGGAGAAGATGATTGTTCCGGATTATTAGGTGAAATCAATATTGCCAAGCACCAACTAAGGTTTAGAGAAGAGCTGGAGGAAATGAAAGCAGAGATTTCAAAAATTAAATTGATCAATATTACAAAGATCAACAAATGGATGGTGATGTCAAATCTAAAGTTGAAAACCATTAAATTCACAGAAAAGATGATAGATAATCGTTTGCCCGAATTGCAGAAAAGTTTTTTCTTATTTGAAGCAAATGAGTTACCAGATGCTCCGAGGACTTTTGTGAAGTTTTTGGGGAAATGTGTTCAGTGTATTGAAGCGGAGAAAGGAAGTTCGTCAACGCAAGATTAAAATCTTTTAAAATGTTTTTATCATTTAAGATTAGAAAGAAATTGTAGACGGTTGACATTATTTTTATGTAACCGTAATATTAGGAAGTTTGTTAAATCACCAACGAAATTTTTTGATGAAAATGTATAAGTATAGTTTCTAAAGACTGAGAAAGGGCTTCGGAATTTTTGGAGAGAGGCATTTTTTAATATTAGTTTTCAAATACATCAGAATATAGATCACAAACGAGATTTTGGATCCTGCAAATTTGTAGCTATGTGTCTTCACCCTGTTTATTATACTTTGTTGAATTTTTCCTTTCAATGTTTTTCTAACGAGTAATCAATTTGAAGTTATATACATCATTGATTTATATTTCAGATTGGTTTGGATGTCAAACGATTTACAGTTTTTCCTCTGAATTTGCTTTTAGTAATTTTAAGACCTGTAAAACTTTTGTTACTTAATACTTAACTCTTGTTAGAAACCTCGTTTTTCTTTCATCATTGTCTATTGAAATATGAGATTCTTTTTTGATTAAAGCCTCACATTTTTCTGTAGTGTTTATTTGTTATTTTATGATTCTCTAAATTGTTACAAATCCAGGAAACGACCTCGAATGTGTTTACATTACTTTTTTGAATTTTAAAATTGTTTTTCTTGTTCTCATCTCTAGAAAATTTGAAGTAACAAATTGATTAAAATCCTTTTACAAATAAATAAAGTTTTATCATCCATGACTGTCCCAAGTAGCAGACAACCCAACGTTGAACAATGCCTTCAGGATCAAACCAGTATTGCCTTGAATTTATTTAATACCATTTTACAAACAACAACTAACCGGGTTGAGTTAGAACATTCATGGGCTGCTATTGAGAGAGACATTAGCATCCAAGAACAACAGGAAGCAAGACAGAGA
>ML790738.1:132521-151604 GCA_009831015.1 Picea engelmannii | reverse complement strand
CAGGTGAAAAATCTCTGTGTAATGTTTGTATTTGCCATTGTATCTTTTCTGTTCTTTTCTGAATATCAGTTTGCAGTAGATATTGTACAAGGTTAGAATTTACATGCTGGCAGTGAAGCAATATCTGAGGTGTCTGTAAGGTTGTCATACTTATCTATCACTCTATTCTAGTTATCACTTTTTCGAAACCGGATATTCATCTTAAGTTAAGATAGAGCTTCCCAATTAAAAATTAAAAATTTTATTTCGATTGATGCAAGCTGAAATTTACAAATCTGTTGAGTTTCCTAAGATTTTTCTAATCATCTTAATACTAACTTAAATTCAGAACGAGAAGGAGAATATTATGAAGAAGACTACAACTGAGTTTAAAGCAAATAAGAAGTTTTGAAAAGATTTTCAAAGGTTGGAATGAAATCTCTTTTTCCTCTCCTTTATCAGTTTAGCAGTGATAAACCCTTGACACCATTTACCCAATGAAGGCACTGAGTCTACGTTTTCTCCTCGTCCCACAGGGAGACGAGGTCCCCAGTTGGAGCCTATGTTGAAACAGATCTTAAAATTTTTATCCTTAAGGCCTAGATTTTTATTTTTTGTGTATTCCGGGTTTCGACTTTCTTAAAATAAGAGTTTCGTCATTTATAAATTCACGATACTTTTTTATCAATTGTTTTTTGGATAATGAACGAAAAAAAGTTTACAAAAAATATAAATTTTCCGACGCTCTTTTGAAAAATTATTTAAAACGGGTTGAAATTTTAAAATTTACGACTTCCTGCAAACAATTTTTTGATGCAAATCGAATTACAAAACCCCGATCCCCGATTTCCCAAAACGTTGGAATCTTAATTTAAAAACAAATCAATTTAATCTCTTCTAAGAAAGGTTAAAGGTGAAAATAATTATGTTGCGATTTCGGGATTCGCGGTTCTGTGAGAGCACATCTCCTGTCATCATGTTTTCCGAAATCCTGATCCATAAGTCACGTTAAATTAAAATATTTTTGTTTTGGCCTTAATCGTGATTATTTAGTTATTTAAGATAAGTTAAGTCCTGTTTTGAAAAAAGAAAAAAGCATCACGATTTCGCGATTTCGCATTTTTGGAAATTGTTTTTTCATCGACTACATACCTCATGAAATCCCGATTTTCGAAATCCTGAAAAAAGTCTAATCTCAATGAATTAACTTGCTAAAAGCATTTAAATCCTAATTAAAGCATCGCGATTTCGCGATTTCACATTTTTGGAAATAGCTTTTTCATCGACTACATACCTCTTGACATCACGATTTCCAAAACCCCCAAAAATTAAGCTTTTAGCTTTAAATTATGATTAACATAAATTAACCTTTTTCTTAAAAACAAGATTAACGGTAATCATTCTTAGGTGTTCATTTATGTTTCTCTTACCCATTAAGTAGGTTTCTCATTTTCTTCAAAACCCGAAGGTACTTAAATACGGACATTAAAAGCATATCTCGGTAAAATATCTTCTGCATTAAGAGCTTTAATTTCGTGACAACTGTGCAAATCTCGTCATTTTTTAAATATATTCAAAATAAACATTTGAATGTCTGTGTTATCGTTCTAAGCTGAGCTCATTCATCCATTTTCTGCTACAGGTTTCCAATTAAACATAGAAGTCATGGCACCCAAAAAGGGACCGAAGAAGAATGAAGATGCACAAGAAGGAGACATTATCTCCGATACCACTCCACATGCTATAGATTCTATTAAATCTTGGACTCAAATCTCAGATTTGCTGGAATATGAATTAGAGAATGCTCATCCTGACTCTGAAAATCATTTCCGGGACATAGCCGAGTCTGAGCTTCATAAGATTGTTGCGCGTCCGAGGCTTGTGGCATACACTAATATGATCAGCTGGGCTCTGGATAAGGTAGATATCCCAACAAGGAGCATTCTAAACGAGCAAGGAGGTATCGTAGGCTCATTCAAACCAGAGCACATTCAAGTAACATATAAACTCTCGCTGAATCATAAACATACTTTTAATGCTGAATTTTTAGCTGAGTTTCAGAGAAAAGAATGTATTGAGGAAGATCAGACATATCCCAATATGATTAGAGGATGGGCGAGGTTTGAAGCAAATTTTAGGGCTGATGTTCATGGGATTTATGCTACAGCCTCCTTAAATGAATATATGGTTTATATAGCCATTATGTTATGTAGACATTTCGGGAGAAAAGATCCCTGTCATTTTCATGCAGACTGGGTACCCTTTTTAGAGGAAGCTTCAGAAGGAAATGGTTTTAACTGGAATAAGATTTTGTCGGATAACCTAACGCAAGAAATTTTAAACTATAAAGCAGCCAAGTCAAAGGGACAACTAGCATCTTTTTATATGTTTGCATACATAATGTATGCAATCTGTTTTATGACCCCCTTTCCATTAATGAATTGGAGTTGGACTATTTCCTGTCCAGAACCCATTCATAAATACCACTCGGCCCTTTGGGAAGAAAATGCTAAAGGTGCATTTTACGAGGTTTGTCATTTCATTATTATTCCCATGCACAAAATGTTTTTAGGATGCGAACCCCCTCGCATTTCAGATATAATCATAGAAAGTCTTAAAGCAGTTGTCGACTGGTTCATTGAGGAAAATTTTTCCTACATTAGGGTTTATGGCTGTTCCATTCCTCCTCATGCACTCCCTAAATTCCTACTAGATAGATTGGTATGCAGAGAAGTAGCTCATTAGATAGCCAAGGGTGGTGTTGGATTGGAATTAAAAACACTTCAGAAAAAATCATGGCCATCTTTCCCCGTTCATGTTGGGAAATTTTATTTATCAAATTTAGGCCATTCTAAGGTAGAGGCTGAGTCACTAGAAGAAGTGAAACTAGTAAATATTGAGCACAGAAAATATGACCCCTACCAAATAATAAGTAGGCATTACATACATTGTAATCTAAAGGCATATGAACATGAAGTATCTATTTATGATGATATATTTAAAGATGTTAAGTATTATGAAGAAGTGTTGAATAGAGTCCAGGCCTTGCCACCTGACTCACAGACTGGATTCACATCTTTTCAAAGCCATAGGCGAAGCTGCCTACCTAAGATTTTACAGGGTGAAATTTTGACCCCATCGCCAGAACAACAAGGATCCCCTCCAGGGTTTGAAACTAATATACAGGATAAAGCAAATAACAAAGGTAAGTTGAAAAATACCGAGATACCTTCCCAAGATACAAAGGGTTCTCAAACAAAAGAAAAGGTAAAAGAGACGGAAACAATTCCAAAAATCATGAAGAATGTTCAAGAAAAGATAGGAGGAACAGCTTCAATAGAACTTGGTAGTCCTATCACCTCTTTAACTCCATTACAGTCGACTTTTAGAACCCCCCCATGAAGGATTTTTATATGTCAATGATCTAGAGCCTATTTCGAGAGAAGAAATCCCCTCATGAAATTAATTTTTCAGTAAAAAGTGAAGAGTAGTCTTGAAACAGGAAATTCATCCAAGAGGAGAAGGGACGATTAAAAAGCATAGGGTTATTATAGATGGAAAGAAACTCAAGGATGGAGAATTTACTACAGAATTAGCAGGTACAATGTGTTAGCGTCGGAAGTCACTCCTGGATTGCTTGCAAGAGAAAAGCCTGACACCCATCAGTTTAATGTCATGATTTATGTATAAAGGGATGATCAAATGGAGGTAAAGACTCGAGGAGACATCACTCTAACTCAGGGACTGGGTCTGGTATGTAAAGAAAAAAGGAGGTCTTGATCTAACTTCAGCCAGTGGGTTGATTAAAAGATGAGCAGGTGGAAGACTTGGTAAGAAGGGTGGACAAATGACTTTGGGCAACAGGCTTTTAGCGGTTTGTAGAAGAAAGACTCTGACGACAAGATCCTCTTGGTTCAGGGTCTCAAGAAACTGAAATGGGACCTGACTGGATCCTCCAATTCCAAGTCACTCAGCGCTTAGAAAAACATAAGGACCGATTAGAACAATGCAACTGCTACAGTGATCCTATCCAAAATCATCCTATAACAGCTACAACTCGACTGGATCCTCCAATTCCGAGCTGTTCTAACACAGTGTGAACAAATATGTAAAAGAAACTGACATTCATAAGGCAAGAAGTCTCAAAATTCCATGCATAACCAGAGTAACAGTGCTTTGTTAAAGCTTTACAACCGGGAGCTCTGCTCAACCATCGATCCCTACAAAACTACAAATACCGAGTCTATATACTTAGAGAAAATCACCTCACGGAGGCATGTGCGGTCATCTGAAGCATGGTGTCCCTTCAGCCAAATTCGGATGGATATTTCTCTGTCGGATGCCACCTTAACTATGCATGGCTCCTGCAGGGGAAGTAGCTGAGCCATTAAATGCTGATCTGGTGTGTGCATACTTTTCTGGCTGGTCGAGGACTCGACATGACCTTTTTTCTTTGAAACATTGGGTACACAGGACCCTCTTGAGCGGACTGCTCACTAGGCCCTCCATACCCCAAACTTAATGAATGATAGGAGGTCTCAACCACTCGATCACATCTTCATTTATTCCGAGTGAAAACCAGGATTGAGGTCTCACCAGTCGGCGCCTGGAGACCACGATGATCCCTTCGGTGATAAAACCCGACACCTTTGGCCCCTTTACGCACAACTCCTTTCCTCCCTGGTGACCATGGGCTGTGATCCTGAGTTTAATTTCAAAGCGCTGTCGGCACTTCGGGGATCGCAGGTGAGAAAGGAACATGACCTTTCCTCTTCAAAATCACGATGAGAGAACTGTCGAGAGAGCTCAAATGGGTGCCACGCATCCTTGAAAACAGACGGTCCCAAATTCACCCGACACTGCTGTGGGTCCGGGCCCGGGACTCTCCCGACATCTTGCGCATTGGAACATAACGGAGCTGCTTTTTGTGCCATGGAGTCACAATGGGTGAAACACCGAGATGGCCCAATTTTCCGCCAGGTGTTCCCTTTAGATGGACAACTAAAAATGCTTCATGATGTCACGGGCCCCAGCTTCGGCGTTTTCGGCGCTGTCGGGGTTCGGGGTTTCGCGATGTTCGAAGACATAAAACCTTCACTCCACGAACTCTCGAATGTCGAAATGGACGCGTGTCCTTAAGATGACCGGCTAAGGTAGCATTCTCCACTTAACAGGGGTCCGCACTCGTTCTCAGGCTCGCTTGATGTGACCTGGTACTAAGACCGTGGGCTGGGCTTGAAGGGCGCTTATCGGCATTTCGGGGTTCGGGGTTTCCAGATGTGAAATGACGAGGGAATTTTACCCCTTGAACTCCCGAATGTCGATATGTCGATGTGACCAGATCTTGCGCCACGCGTCAATGGATCGGACGACCCAAATTTAGCTTTAAAATATAGGCTCTTTCTCTTACACTATATATCAGGTAACTTGGCAGCCTCGATATCCCAATGACCATTGATATTATTCATGGATAGATCTCGGCTACCGGTAGCAAAACCTTGCCTTCTCTCTTGACTCGTAACCGAAGAAGAGATCCTTCCGCTACTGCGCTTGGGCATTTCCCGTTCATCCTGCAAACCTGGGTCCCTTGTGCCTAGGACAAGAAATGTCGCTAACAATAGGCTCCATGGGGGATAGAGTCGTCCCTATGATGCTCTAAGAACTCATTTTGTAGCTTCAGTGCCTTGCTGTTGGGCTATGGAGTCATGCTCAAAACATCCCGCTGCTAAAAATATAGGCTGAAAAATAAAAGTAACAAAATAAAGCTACATGCTCAAAGGAGCTTATTTATATACAGTCCTAATGCTAGTAAAATATTTTACATGGGCTAGGTGAAAGAAAACTTCCACCATAGCCATTCAAGTAGCTTCCTGGATAGAAGCTCCTTCCTCTTGTCGATGATCACCAACAGATAGTGTAACTGTGACAGCAGAATGGCTACACTCTTCAACTTCTCCTCACAGGGTGAAGTTGATATGGAATAGGGCGGCTCCAAGGCATAAAGGATATGCCACTCCATGTATTCACTGACAGGGTCATAGAATGAGTGGCAAATTTCAGAAAATTGGTGACAGGCAGCCTCCTCTGCTACAAAGTTGCTCACATGCGGCCGAATATCTCTGATAAGAATAGGTGGGTGGATAACTAAAGTAGGCTCACTGATCTCAGGAAGTGGTTGCTTGCTGACTGGATCTGGAATGAAATATGTGCTCAGTTTATCTTCTAGTTCTTCCTCATCTTCTCTGTGAACTCTCCCATCTTGTAAAAAAGGAACGGCCTCGCGATCCTTCCTTTCAATCCCAAATGTAAATAAATCATGGGAAATCTTGTGAAGGAAGAAAGAACAATCCTCTTCCATAATGGCTTCTTCGTTTAATTATGATACAGTAGGCTCATCGGGGGCAGATGCTAACGTGTCCAAGAAATCTTCAATAATCTCTTCAAAAGAGATACTTAAATCATCTGCCTCGAAGATTGGAAAATCCTCTTCGCTGTCTTCAGATTCCAATTTTGTACACTGGGGAGTGGGGAATATCACCTGCTCCACTAGTTCACTCAGGTCATTTTTTTCCTCCCAGGCTAGAAAATCCTCTGCACAGTCTTCATATTTCAACCCTTCTAATTGGGCAGAGAGAAATTTCACCTGCTCCATCAGCTCTCTCAGGGAATCCTCTCCCCCCCTGGGATATTCATCACCTTCATAACCCACCTCTGATTCAGATGAATGGGGAGGAGAAAGGAATGATTTCCAATCCAGGTCGTCAGAATCATCCTCACAGCCTATGTTCGAAACAACTTTATCTGGTATAGAGTTGTGGTATCCCTTACTACAGTTATGAAAAACTAACACAGAGGAATAAAATTCTTGACAATAGGTAATGAAGTCTGCATGGAAATCACTGAGTGAAGAAATGCTAACAGGGGGTAAAGAATGATACCATTTACGTGCATCCCCTGCTAGCGAGAACATGAACATTTTCAGTAATACATCCTCATGATGTATCTCCCACTGATGCATGAGTTCATGAAACTCACTGAGGTGCTGAGCAGGGTTGTCCTCTTCACATTTTCCAAATATGGGCAAATAATTTCCCCATTCATCCAGAGAGGGGACAACATTAGGAAAACCAGGAATAGCAGAAAAATTAAAATGAGCAAACCTGCGAGCAAGGATTTTCTCCATATCGAACCAGTGGAGTCGCCAATCGATCCTTGAACCATGGAGTCGCCAGGTGAAATATGTTCAACTCCGAATGTGTCTGGTCCTTGTTCACCATCAAAGGCCAGATCCTAACGTTGTTGTTTCCCAAGGAAGCTTCTCAGGCTGAGAAAGCAGCTGCTGAAACCTTCTTGAGAAAGCTCCTTAGGGTCAGCTTTCAGGTGTGCTAACAGTAGCCATAGCTGAAACAGTGATGTGGAAACCTTGGAGTTGCCACAGTGGAGTCACCAGGTGCACAGTAGCAATCTTTAAGGGCTCTGACGTCTGATGCACCTTCAGAATCAGAGGCTCAATGTCGTTATGCCCAGGGAAAATCTTCAACTTCGTCCTCGGCAACGACGTCAGAAATGTTAGCGTCGGAAGTCACTCCTCGATTGCTTGCAGGAGCAGAGCCCGACACCCATCAGTTTAATGTCACGATTTATGTATAAAGGGATTATCAAATGGAGGTAAATACTTGAGGAGACATCACTCTAACTCAGGGACTGGGTCTGGTATGTAAAGAACAAAGGAGGTCTTGATCTAACTTCAGCCAGTGGGTTGATTAAAAGATGAGCAGGTGGAAGACTTGGTAAGAACGATGGAAAAATGACTTTGGGAAACAGGATTTTAGCGGTTTGCAGAAGAAAGACTCTGACGACAAGATCCTCTTGGTTCAGGGTCTCAAGAAACTGAAAGGGGACTTGATTGGATCCTCCAATTCCAAGTCACTCAGCGCTTAGAAAAACACAAGGACCAATTAGAACAACGTAACTGCTACAGTGATCCTATCCAAAATCATCCTATAACAGCTACAACTCGACTGGATCCTCCAATTCCGAGTTGTTCTAACATAGTGTAAACAGAGATGTAAAAGAAACTGACATTCATAAGGCAAGAAGTCTCAAAAGTCTATGCATAACCAGAGTAACAGTGCTTTGTTAAAGCTTTACAACCGGGAGCTCTGCTCAACCATCGATCCCTACAAAAATACAAAGACCAAGTCTATATACTCAGAGAAAATCGCCTCATGGAGGCGTGTGCGGTCATCTAAAGCATGGTGTCCCTTCAGCCAAATTCGGATGGATATTTCTCTGTCGGACGCCACCTTAATTGTGCATGGCTCCTACAGGGGAAGTAGCTAAGCCATTAAATACCGATCTGGTGTGTGCAGACTTTTTTGGCTGGCCGAGGACTCAGCATGACCTTTTTTCTTTGAAAAATTGGGTACACAGGACCCTCTCGAGCGGATTGCTCACCAGGCCCTCCATACCCCAAACTTAATGAACGACAGGAGGTCTCAACGACTCGATCACATATTCATTTATTCCGAGTGAAAAATAGGATCGAGGTCTCACCAGTCGGCGCTTGGAGACCACGATGATCCCTTCGGCGGTCAAACTCGATACCTTTGGCCCCTTTACGCACAACTCCTTTCCTCCCTGGTGACCATGGGTTGTGATCCTGAGTTTAATTTCAAAGTGCTGTCGGTACTTCGGGGATCACGAGTGAGAAAGGAACATGACCTTTCCTCTTCAAAATCACGATGAGTGAACTGCTGAGAGAGCTCAAATGGGCACCACGTGTCCTTGAAAACAGACGGTCCGAAATTCACTCGACGCTGTTGTGGGTCCGGGCCCGGAACTTTCCCGGCATCTCGTGCAATGGAACATAACGGAGCTGCTTTTTGTGCCTTGGAGTCACGATGGGCGAAATGCTGAGATGGCCCAATTTGCTGCCAGGTGTTCCCTTTAGATGGATGACTGAAAATGCTTCATGATGTCGCGGACCCCAGCTTCAGCGTTTTCAGCGCTATCGGGGTTCGGGGTTTTGCGATGTTCGAAGACATAAACCCTTCACTCCATGAACTCCCGAATGTCAAAATGGCACGGATGCACGCTGCATGTCCTTAAGATGACCGGCCGAGGTAGCATTCTCCGCTTAACAGGGGTCCGCGCTCATTCTTAGGCTCACTTGATGTGACCTGGTACTAGGACCGTGGGCCGGGCTTGAAGGGCGCTTATCAACATTTCGGGGTTCGATGTTTCCAGATGTGAAATGATGAGGGAATTTTACCCCTCGAACTCCCAAATGTCGATATGCCGATGTGACCAGATCTTGCACCACACGTCAATGGATCGGATGACCCAGATTTAGATTTAAAATATAGGCGCTTTCTCTTACACTATATATCAGGTAACTTTGCAACCCCGATATCTCGATGACCGTTGATTTGCTTCGTGGATAGATCTCGGCTGCCGGCAGCAAAACCTTGCCCGCTCACTTGACTCGTAACCAGAGAAGAGATCCTTTCGCTGCTGCACTTGGGTGTTTCCCGTTCATCCTGTAGACCTGGGTCCCTTGTGCCTAGGACAAGAAATGTCTCTAACACAATGGGTGCTATAGCATCAGAAAACATGTATTATGTTGGCAATTTAACAACTATGCTTGAACAGAAGGACCAAACAATAATCCAGTTGCAAGACAAGCTAAAAGAAAACGAAAGAAATATTAGTTGGTGAATACAGAAGGGTCTAGAACAAGATAGACTAAAGGATATGCAAGAAATCTAGAAAAAGAACAAAGACTTGGAGGAGGCAAAACTCATAATACAGGTCACACAGGAACAGGTTCGAAAGATGGAAGAAGAAAACAAACATTTACAAGATAAAATTATTTCTATTACTAATCAGGTAATAGAACTTGAAAATTTCAGGACTCAAGCATTGGAGATATATGTAAGAATAGAGGAGGAACAACAGAAAGTGTTCTTGAATATGGAAGTAATCCATAAATATTTTCAAGAAACAAATAAGTCTTTGGAGAATGTGTTCCAGAAGGAAAGGGAGGCGAAAGCAGCTAGAACAACTTTCCAGAAGGCAGTGACTTTCTCATCAAAAGAAGAGGTTGGAAAGATTCAGAAATTATCTATTTCTGAAATGGTTAAAGGGGACATAATAATAAAAGTGTGGGAAGAAAAGTTGGCCAAATATAAACGAATAACAAGAGAATTCAACGATGATTGCCAGGGAATATTATCTATTAGAAAGAGCTTCATTGAATATCAGAGCAGATGACTGTTCTGGATTATTAGGTGAAATCAATATTTCCAAGCACCAGCTAAGGCACCAGCTAAGGTGTAGAGAAGAGCTGGAGGAAATGAAAGCAGAGATTTCAAAAATTAAATTGATCAATATTACAGAGATCAACAAATGGATGGTGATGTCAAATCTAAAGTTGAAAACCATTAAATTCACAGAAAAGATGATAGAGAATCATTTGCCCGAATTGCAGAAAAGATTTTTCTTATTTGAAGCAAATGAGTTACCAGATGCTCCCAGGACTTTTGTGAAGATTTTGGGGAAATGTTTTCAGTGTATTGAAGCGGAGAAAGGAAGCTCGTCAACACAAGCTTAAAATATTTTAAAATGTTTTTATCATTTAAGATTAGAAAGAAATTGTAAACGGTTGACATTATTTTTATGTAACTGTAATATTAGGAAGTTGGTTAAATCACCAACAAGAAATTTTGATGAAAATGTATAAGTATAGTTTCTAAAGACTGAGAAATGGCTTCGGAATTTTTGGAGAGAGCCATTTTGTAATATCAGTTTTCAAATACATCAGAATATAGATCACAAACGAGATTCTGGATCCTGCAAATTTGTAGCTATGTGTCTTCACCCTGTTTATTATACTTTGTTAAATTTTTCCTTTCAATGTTTTTCTAACGAGTAATCAATTTGAAGTTATATACATTATTGATTTATATTTCAGATTGGTTTGGATGTCAAACGATTTACAATTTTTTGTTTGAAATTGCTTTTAGTAATTTTAAGACCTGTAAAACTTTTGTTCCTTAATACTTAACTCTTGTTAGAAACCTCATTTTTCTTTCATCATTGTCTATTGAAATATGAGATTCTTTTTTGATTAAAGCCTCATATTTTTCTGTAGTGTTTATTTTTTATTTTACGATTCTCTAAATTGTTACAAATCTAGGAAACGGCCTCGAATGTGTTTACATTACTATTTTGAATTTTAAAATTGTTTTTCTTTTTCTCATCTCTAGAAAATTTGAAGTAACAAATTGATTAAAATCATTTTACAAATAAATAAAGTTTTATCATCCATGACTGTCCCAAGTAGCAGACAACCCAACGTTGAACCAAGCCTTCAAGATCAAACCAGTATTGCCTTGAATTTATTTAATACCATTTTACAAATAGCAACTAACCGGGTTGAGTTAGAACGTTCATGGGCTGCTATTGAGAGAGACATTAGCATCCAAGAACAACAAGAAGCAAGACAGAGACAGTTGAGAAACTGATTCTTCTTTAATCTTCCTTTGATTTCTTATTATCAAATCATTCCTTTAAATCATTTACGGATACCTTGACGGTAGAATTTATAGCCTTAAAGTATAAACTCAGGAACAACAACCCTGAAAAACAAAATTTTCATCTTTAAACTATGATTAACACTAAGTAACCTTTTTTCAAAAACAAGATTAATGGTAATCATTATTTAAGTGTTCATTCATGTTTCACTTTCCGATTAAGTAGGTTTCTCGTTTTCTTCAAAAACCCGAAGGCACCTAAATACAGACATTAAATGCGTATCTCGGAAAAATATCTTCCGCATTAAGAGCTTTAAATTCATGACAGCTGTGCAAATCTTGTCATTTTTAAATGTATTCAAAATAAACATTTGAATGTCTATGTTTTCATTTTAAGCTGAGCTCGTTCATCCATTTTCTGTAACAGGTTTTCAATTAAACGCAGAAGTCATGGCACCCAAAAAGGCACCAAAGAAGAATGTAGATGCACAGGAAGGAGATATTATCTCCGACACTACTCCACATGCTATAGATTCTATTAAATCTTGGGCTCAAATCTATGAATTTTTGGAATACGAGTTTGAGAATGCTCATCTTGATTCTGAAAATCATTTCCAGGACATAGCTGAGTCAGAGCTTCATAAGATCGTTGCGCGCCCGAGGCTTGTGGCATACATTGATATGATTAGCTGGGCTCTGGATAAGGTTGATATCCCAACAAGGATCATTTTAAACGAGCAAGGAGCTATCGTCGACTCATTCAGACCAGAGCACATTCAAGTAATGTATAAACTCTCGCCAAATCCTAAACATACTTTTAATGCTGAATTTTTAGCAGAGTTGCAAAGAAAAGAATTTATTGAGGTAGACCAAACATATCCCGATATGATTAGAGGATGGACAAGGTCTCAAGAAAATTTTAGGGCTGATTCCCATGGGATTTATGCTACAACATCCTTAAATGAATACATGGTAAATGTAGCCATTATGTTATGTAGACTTTTCGGGAGAAAAGATCCCTGTCATTTTCATGCAGATTGGGTGCCCTTTTTAGAGGAAGCTTCAGAAGGAAATGGTTTTAACTGGCATAATATTTTGTCAGATAACCTAACACAAGAAATCTTAAACTACAAAGTAGCAAAATCAAAGGGATAACTAGCAACTTTTTATATGTTTGCATACATTATGGATGCAATCTGTTTTGTGACTCCCTTTCCATTAATGAATTGGAGTTGGAGCATTTCCTGTCTAGAACCCATTCATAAATATCACTCGGCCCTTTGGGAAGAAAATTCTAAAGATTCATTTTACGAGGTTTGTCATTTTATTATTATTCCTATGCACAGAGTGTTTTTTGGATGCGAACCCCCTCGCATTTCTGATGAAATCATAGAAAGTATTAAAGCAGTTGCCGACTGGTTTATTGAGGAAAATTTTTCCTACATTAGGGTTTATGGCTATTCCGTTCCCCCTCATGCACTCCCTAAATTCCTAACGGACAGATTGGTGTGCAGGGAGGTAGCTCATAAGATAGTAAAGGGCAGTGTTGGATTAGAATTAAAAGCAGCTCAGAAGAAATCATGGCCATCTTTCCCTGTTCATATTGGGAAATTTTCTTTATTAAATTTAGGCCATTCTAAGGTAGAGGCTGAGTCATTAGAAGAAGTGAAATTAGTAGATATTGATCACAGAAAATATGACCCCTACCAAGTAATAAGTAGGCATTTCATACATTGTAATCTAAAGGCGTATGAACATGAAGCATCTATTTATGATGATATATTTAAAGACGTTAAATCCTACGAAGAAGTACTGAATAGAGTACAGGCCATGCCACCTGACTCACAGACCAGATTCACATCTTTTAAGAGCCATAGGCGAATTTTCCTACCCAAGAGTTTGCAGGGTGAAGTTTCGACCCCACCGCCAGAACAGGAAGGGCCCCCTCCAGGGTTTGAAACTAATACATAGGATAAAGAAAATACCAAAGGCAAGTTGAAGAATACTGAGATACCTTCCCAAGACACAAAGGGTTCTCAAACAAAAGAATTGAGAATAGAGAGGGGAAAAGAGCTGGAAACAACTCCAGAAATCAAGAAGGATGTTCCAGAAAAGATAGGAGGAACAACATCAACAGAGATCGGTAGTCCTATCAGCTCTTTAACTCCATTGCAGTCAACTTTTGGAACCCCCCATGAAGGAGATTTATATTTCAGTGATCTAGAGCCGATTTCAAGAGATGAAATCCCCCCATCAGATTACTTTTTCAGTAAAAAACGAAGAGCAATCTTGAAACATGAAATTCATCCAAGAGGAGAGGGGATGATTAAAAAGCATAGGATTATTATAGATGGAAAGAATATCAAAGATGGAGAATTTGCTACAGAGTTAGCAGGTACAATGGGTGCTATAGCATCAACAAATATGTATTTTGTTGGCAATTTAACAACTATACTCGAACAAAAAGACCAAACAATAATTCAGTTGCAAGACAAATTAAAAGAAACTGAGAGAAATATTAGTTGGGGATTACAAAAGGGTCTAGAACAAGCTAGACTAAAAGATATTCAAGAAATTCAGAAAATGAATAAAGACTTGGAGGAGGCAAAACACATAATACAGGTCACACAGCAACAGGTCCGAAAGCTGGGAGGAGAAAATAAACATTTACAAGATAAAATTATTTCTATTACTAATCAAGTAGTAGAACTTGAAAATTTCAAGACACAAGCATTGGAGATATATTTGAGAATAGAGGAAGAACAACAGAAAGTGTTCTTGAATCTGGAAGTAGTCCAGAATTATTTTCAAGAAACAAATAAGTCTTTGGAGAATGTTTTCCAGAAGGAAAGGGAGGCGAAAGCAACTAGAACGACTTTTCAAAAGGCAGTGGATTTCTCATCAAAGGAAGAAGTTGGGAAGATTCAGAAATTATCTATTTCTGAACAGGTTAAAGGGGACATAATATTAAAAGTGTGGGAAGCAAACTTGGCCGAATATAAAAGAATAACAAGAGAGGTCAATGATGATTGCCAGGGAATTTTCGATCTCTTAGAAAGAGCTTCATTGAATATCGAAACAGATGACTGTTCTAGATTATTAGGTGATATTAATATTTCCAAGCACCAGCTAAGGTTCAAAGAAGAGCTGGAGGAAATGAAGATGGAGATTTCAAGAATTAAATTAATCAATATCACAGAGATCAACAAATGGATGGTGACGCCGAATCTAAAGTTGAAAACTATTAAATTCACAAAGAAGATGATAGAAAATCGTTTGCCTAAATTGCAGAAAAGATTTTTCTTATTTGAAGCAAATGAGATACCAGATGCTCCCAGGACTTTTGTGAAATTTTTGGGAAAGTGTGTTCAGTGTTTGAAGTGGATAAATGAAGTTTGTCAACGCAAGATTAAAATCTTTTTTAAATGTTTTTATCATTAGAAATTAGAAAGAAAATGAAAACGGTTGACATTATTTTTATATGTAACCGTAATATTAGGAAGTTGGTTAGTCACCAACAAGAAAATTTTGATGAAAATGTATAAATGTAGTTTCTAAAGACTGGCAAGAGGCTTCAGGATTTTTTTGGAGAGAGCCGATTGTAATAACAGTTTTCCAATACATCATAATATAGATTACAAACGAGATTCTGAATCCTGCAAATTTGTAGCTATGTGTTCTTCAAACCTGTTTACTATATTTTGTTGTATTTTTCTTTCAATGTTTTTCTAATGAATAATCAATTTGAAGTTATGTACATCTTTGATTTCTAGTTCAGATTGGTTTAGATATCAAATTATTTACAATTTTTCCTCTGAAATTGCTATCAGTGATTTTAAGACCTGTAAATCTTTTGAACCTTAATACTTAACTTTCATTAGAAACCTCGTTCTCTTTCATTATTATCTGTCGAAATATGAGATTCTTTCTTGATTAAAGCCTCATATTTTTCTATAATACTTATATGTCAGTTTAAAATTTTCAAATTCCAGGAAACAACCTGGAATGTATTTATGTTACTATTTTGAATTTCAAAATTGTTTTTTTGTTCTCATCTCTAGAAAGTTTGAAGTAACATTTGATTAAAATCCTTTTACAAATAAATAAATTTTTATCCTCCATGATTGTTCCAAATAGCAGACAACCCAATATTGAACCTGGCCTTCAAGATCAAACTAGTATTGCCTTGAATCTATTTAATACCATTTTATAAACAACAACTAACCGGGTTGAATTATAACATTCATGGGCTGCTATTGAGAGAGACATTAGCATCCAAGAACAACAGGAAGCAAGACAAAGACAATTGAGAAACTGATTCTGCTTCACCCTTCCTTTTGAATTCTTATTCTCAAACTATTCCCTTAAACATTTACGGATGCCTTGACGGTATACTTTACAGCCTTAAAGTATAAACTCAGGAACAACACCCTTGATCTTGCACTTCTCTGTAGTCAAGTTCTAATTGGTTTACTAGGTACTTCACCCAATTCATTTGTAGTCCCTCCATGCACTTCCCTATGAGGTCGACTACAAAACCATTCACTTGGGTGGGTTTGTTCTTGCGTACTAACTTCCCTGCAATCATCTAATAGGCGAGGCACACTGCACCACTCTGGATAGAAGCTACCTTGTATCCTCACTTTCCTTTCTCGACATCTCCATAAGTGTCTTTGATCCTTTGGGCGAGAGCATAGTCCATGGATTTTCTAGGATAGAAATCTTGTGGTTTGAGTCCTTGCATGCTAAGCCCAATGATCTGATTTATCAACATCAAATCTACTGTTATGTGATGGTTTGACCATATATAACCTCCATTGTAACAAGACAACAACAATTTGACACACGCATTCACCTCCTGGTGTCGTCTGAAGTGTAGAATATTCATAATGTTAGCAGGGTGGACTGCGTGTGGTTATGGGTCCATGACTGAGGGTCGATCTTCAAATTCTTTCCCTTTGTTCTGGTCAGGTACTTATGCAGGGCTAACATATTGTAGAATTTGTGATCTCCCAGATTGAAGTCACTAAACTTCAACGTTGCGATATTATCTTGGTCTGCTTGCACTGCGCATATCCCCTTCGGGAGGTACATTGTGACCAAGACGTACTCCAAATATCTAGGTACGTTGTTGCAGTTTACAACACCGCTCAGAGGTGGTATATAGGTGGGTAATATTCTCGAAATCATCTTAGCATTCGTGAGGTCATCTCTGTGCTTGGTTCGCTTCTCATCGAATGGTCGGGATGGTCCGACTCGAGCAGTGGATGGAGAAGTTGGCAGTCCTCTCATGGATGATGCTTGTATACCTGTAGACATCAAAATGACTCTTTCAGTCATCAGGTTGATCAAAAATTCCTCAACAACTCTTTCTATAGTGGTCAACTCATCTGACATACACCCTCGGGGGTTAACAATCTCCGGTGCGGGGGGGGTATCTTAGACATAGTAACAAGAGAGAAAGAAAAAGCATGATGATCATGGTATAAACTCAACGTAGTCTGTGGGATCATGTTCTCAATTGGAAAAAGTGTTCTCGGTGTGTGGCGCGGTGGGATAAATAGGTAACCCGACAACGTGTCACTTACAATGGGTAGGAGGTCTTCATTAACTCGGTTCTATCTGTTATGGCGTAGTCTCAACGGTCGTATGGCGAGCTGGCTAGCCATAAATGGTTTTCTATCCGTTCAAAACATTGATCTTGTTGGAAGATTGGTTGTTTTCATTGATGTCAACCCTTGTCATGGGTTTTGGACCGCAATATTGATAAAGGTAGTTGGACATGAAGGACAATGCACATGCATATACAACACCCATGAATGGATAGTATACATCATGTTGTTTCTGGTGTGGATCCTCATGGTTGAGGAGAAATGAATTTTTGAAGATGACAAAATGAATTGAAGAAGGAAGTACATGTACGCCCTGCAGATAATTAAAGAAAAGAATTACAAAATAAGAAAGTGTCAGGTCGGCCCTAATGTTAAAAGGAAGTGACATAAATGGTATAAATAAACATCATTATACATTCATTTGATACAATTCGAATTTCATAGGAAATAAGAAGTAAAGAAGGCCGGATTTCAAGGGAGGATGAAGTCTTTTGGTGATATGTTCTAAGGTATGTTATTTTCAGGTCATCTTACCATTTTTTCTATAAATTTTTTTATAGAACTATTCATATGGTGAAATCACTATGGTATTCATAAGACATATCAAGGTACCTCTCACAAAAATTTCAGCTCTTGATTCGCTATAATTATGGATATACACTCTGTGGAAGATAGTGTTTGTGACCAGTCTTGAAGCTAGTCAATAAACATGTGTTCTAGGTAAAATAGTCGTAACTTCTTCATCGAGAATCCAAATGACGTGGAAAAAATTTAATTCTAAAGAGTATGGACTGTAGTTTCTTTTGTGCAAGTTTTAGAATTAGATGTTAAATAGTGAGCACAGGGCATTCTATACAAGTTCGGTCTCCTGAATAGACCAGAGTTGAATAAAGTCTACCATTCTTTCTATAACTTCTTTTTGGGGAGGATTCAAGGAGTGAAACTTGGAGGAGTTTCATAGAATACATTGAGTAATATTATCTATAGGATCAGAGTACTCCAAGAATTGAAGAATTGCAGAAATTGAAGAAGTCTCAAGAAGCATTATCAAGTTCTATGTGATAATTGGTTGATGGTGATGATTTAATGTAAAGTTTTATTATCTCTCATATACTCTTGGGTGGAAGGAAGGGCCAAGGATGGAGAATTCAACTCTCTCTTGATATTGGAGGATTGTATCTTCCTCTTGGAGGTTTATCCCTCCCTTTACATTTGGAATCTGTAGCTACGTTTGGAAGTCATTACTTCCCTTGAACAATAACTATTGATTATTTCTTATATATTGTGCATGGTGTACTGTGGTGTATTGGTGTAAATGTTATACTATTGTTCATTTCTCATTGGATATAATTGAATGGTTTAAGTATAAGTTGAAAAGGGTTTTAAATTTTACTTAATACTGATTCACCCCCCTCTCAGTACCAACAATTGGTATCAGAGCGGGTTACCTTCATTACAGTTTAACCACTGGAAGGAAGATCCTAAAAAGAAATGGAAGACAAAATTCCAAATGGGATTCCACAATTTGATGGAAGCAACTTTGAATACTGGAGTAATAGAATAGAAACTTACTTGAAAGTTCTTGGGGCAGATGTTTGGTTCTCAGTTGCTTCAAGATACAATGCTTTGAAGAAACCAAAGACTGCAACTCAGAAGGAAGCAAAAAGGAACAACAAATTGGCAATAGATACCATCCTGGATGGATTGATAGATTCAGTGAAATACAAGGTGGGATCATGTGCATTATCAAAAGAGTTTTGGGACAAGCTACAAGACCTTTATGTAAGGGAAGACGTAGAAGAAGAAGAAGACGAAGTTGAAGCAAATTACAACATCTCAGATTTCAAAGAAGAAAATAAAGGTCAGTTCTTTTGCTTTAATTGTGAAGGAGTAGGTCATGTTGAATTTGAATGTCCTCATCCAAGGATTGAAAGAAATGACACTGAAGAAGAAAA
>ML790738.1:95602-120083 GCA_009831015.1 Picea engelmannii | reverse complement strand
GAGGTCCTTGCTTTCAGCCGTGTTTATACCCCATGAAGTATTTACACCCCAGAAGTATGTACACTCTTCCACGCGGGGGAGTGCAGAGGGGGGGTACCCCCTCTGCGGGGTCCGGGGATTCCATCCCTCTGGCTGGGGGGTCTGGGGGCAAGCGGGCCCCTAGCGGGGATTCGGGGGTGAAGCCCCCGAAGCAAAAATTGCCTTATAAAAGTATATTGTAATTTCATTGTAAATATGGACCATTCATTATAAGGTCAAAGATCTAATGGTAGAGATTATGTTAGGGTTTTTTTCCCTTGAAGGCAACCCTCTTTTATGAGGGAAATGTATTGCGGCTATGTACGAGGGTGAATATTGTATTCTGAGAGAGGAGACTGTGAGAGAAAGAAGAGGAAGTTACAACGGGTTTTGCTGTAGGTTGTATCCCTTCATTTGCTGGATAATAATAAAGGAAGGACCTGGCAATTTCTTTGGTGGACGTAGCCCACACTGGGTGAACCACGTAAATCTGTGTCTCTCTTGTATTGTGTGTCTTCTGTGTTTTTGTTTCTGCATTTGTTTTATTTTATTGCTCTGCAGTCCTATTTTTCTAACATTGACCACCTATTCAACTAGGGGATCAAATCCATGTACCATGAAGATATGCATCATCAGATGCTACCAAGTCAAAAACTTCTTGGTTCTACATGACATTTTTGGCCTCCAACACATTTTTTTGTAATTGGAATTTCTGCTCCCCTGCGTGGGATAATAATGTAATTGGAATTTTTGCTCCCCTGCGTGGGATAATAATGTAATAGGTATGCATAGATCATAGTTAGGTCAGTTACCTTAGTATTTTTTCATTAGGAGAGTTCCTTTCACTGAGTGTTTTTTTTCCTCGGGTTATTAATTTGGCCTAACCAGCCTTATTAATTTCCCTTGAGTTTTTCACTCCCACAAATAATTCCTCCAAAGTGGTGAAAAGTGTTCTAATGGTGTCATCCTTTGGTAGCTAGTGTTTAGGAATGATGTAAATGACCATGTAAGAAATCTCTAGAAGTTTTGCAGAATTTCGTCGAGTCTAGATAGGGGTTTTTTAATTAATTAAAATTACCTAAGGTTGGGTAATTTAATTAATTAATTTTAATTAATTTTTGATAAATAATGTAAAAACTAGGTAATTGGGATTTTTATAGGGGTATTTGTACTGAAAATAAATGTAATGAGACCCCCTACACCCTTGGACCAAGTTTCAGCTCAATTGGACAACTTTTTCTAGGTGTTTGTCCATAGGGAGTCCAAGTCAGTCAAAACAACAATTTTAATTGCTAAGCTTGACATGGTAAAAATGTGAGTTCTTGTAATATTAAGAAAATTGAGTAAAGTAAATATGAGATATGATGTGAAAACACTTTCCTAACCTTTTCCAACACTCACATCACCCCCTCACCTATCCATTAAGAAAAAAAGTCACTTTCCCTAGCGAGGTGTGCCCCCCTTCTAGAAAGTCTCCAAAAAGTAAAAATATAATAAAACATTTAATGGGAGACTTATTCTATCCCTTGGTGTGCCTCCCTAGACCCTACAACTCATCATTTGACTTGTCAAATCCTTTACAACTCACTCCAACTCATTTCCACTTCATCCATCCATGCAAAAACTCTAGAGTTCCCCTCCCTTGTTGAGATTCTCAATTTGACTTGGGTTTTTACACTTGGCTCTCATCCAAGAGGGGTAACTCTGCCTTCCCAAGTATAAATAAGAGCCCTACCTCACTCATTTCCTCACCATCTCTTGAGCTATTTTTATGCTACCATTGTTTTGCCTCATCTCTCTCTCATCTTTCTTTCATTCCATCTTGCTCTTGGGGAGCTTGGAGCAATTAGTTGTTGCAACATCTCCATTTGATAATAAGAAAGGATTTGGAGGATTTGGAGTACAAGGATTGTGTCTTGGTGCTTCATTGTATATGAGGTGACATTGTTCTTTTGTGCACTTTGTGGAATATTGAGTAGATCTTTGAGTAAATTAGTTTTCTTAGATAGGTTAGGAAATAGTGTAGTTGTTGGCCTAAATGTGTTGGATAGATAATGCTATAAATTATTTTATGTTATTTTCTTATGCAACTCATATCTACTCTTGTCTCACATTGTGTTTCAAAGTTTGCAGGTTGTTTCAAGGGCTTTGTTGGGATAGCTTCAAGTAAGAAGTTACCCTCATAGCTCACTAAAACTCCATAGATTTTCCCTTTTCATTTTCTGTTATATTTACATTTAGATTTTGGTTTCTAACACTCTTAGATAGGTCAATTTATTATATAAACTTTCTGAGATTTGTATGCAGAAAATTTCTGTTGAAAAACAAAAAATTTCTTGACTTTGTTGTGTGTGTTGCAGCATTTCCAACAAGAAATAGCTTGTTGTTTTTTGCAGGTTCTCACTAGGTCAAGGGGTTATTTTGCCCATTTTCAGTCGCAACACACACCAAGGACCCTTCTTTTGAGTGGGTAACAAGACCCAATCATTCTTCTCTCTTCTAATCATTATAAGCAATCCCAAAGGGGGTCCCCAAGTGACTTGCCTTCTCTTTAAATTTATGTTTTGTAAATCTCATTAGTGCCTACATTTTGGGTGAGATTTTGGCAAAGCCACCCCCCAAAATCGTAAGGATAGGTTGTATATTTAATTTTATGCATAGTTTTTATTTCTTTGCCCCACTTGTCATTAGGACAAGGTTGTGTGGCTAGGAGTGATTTAGTTTAGTTTATTTACAACCCACTTTGGCACAAAATAGGAAGGTTTGCCTCCACATTGTGCCATTGTGGGTGGTTTGTTTTCTTGTTCTTTAATTTCAAATTTTGATTTCCTTGTTTCCTACACCTTGGATGAGAAGTTGGCAAAACCAACCCCCAATATAGTATGGCTAGTTTAGTTGTTTATTTTCTATGATGTGCTTAATGGATTAAAATAATCTAGAAGTAGACCTCACACAACTAAGTACTAGCTTAATCCCATGGAGGCAAAGGTTTATTAAATCTCATGCTTTAAAGTCTCTTTTATTTGAAAGCTTTACTTTCCAAGCATGTATCTTATTACAAATGTTCATGGGCAAATGGTGATGGTTTAAGGCAACTCAATATTTCTCATTGCAAGATATTGTGGTTTTCCCTTTCATTCTTTTCAAGTAACATTTTGTGGGTAAACACTTCATTTTCTTAGAAGTTGAACATTTTTGTTTTAGCATTATATCACACATTTCGGTCAATTAAACTTCATTTTTTCACACCCAAACACTAAACTTAACTTAGTCCATAGGAATAGTAATAAATTAGACATAATAGGACACCTCTACTGACCCAATGTTTCCATTTAAATGAGGACTTGAGGAAGCAACAAAAGGTGATAGGCCGGGGACGGTCTCGTGGTGCTCAACGTTCTTTGCGGGACTACTCTTTTCCCTTGGGCTGACCTGTGGAGCTAGGGTAGGCCTTATTGCCATACTTCTTGAGCACCCAACAATTACTTGGTACAAGTAGGGGGAGAATTGGGTTGACACTTAGCTAGGAATCACTTTTGACATAATAACTCTTAATCAACTCCTTAATCCACTCTACAACTTTGGGCATTGACTTGGTATATCACTTTTATGGTTGACACTTAACTAATCTTGCAATCATTTTTCATTTCATACTCACTTTTCATGCAATTTTAATTTATGTGTTGTGGATCAATATCCAAGTATTCATATTTGTGCTTTTGGATACTTTCCCTTCAAGATTGTCTTTTTTAGTTAATTGGTGTTCATATCTTAGGTTTGGTCCCTCAAGAAGTTGTGCATCCTTTGGAGGAACTCTCTTGTTGGATCTTTTGTAAACTTGTTTGCCATTGAAAGAAGTCACAATAGAGTAGTTCATCCCTTTGGGAGACAGTCTATTGTTGAACATTCTTGGCTTGATGTGTTGGTGAATGTTTCCTTTTGAGTATCTTTAATTTTCTGCACATACAAGTAAATTCAGTTAGTGTTTTTGTAAATCATTGTATATTTATTATAGTTGTTTTATCTATTCATCTTGTATCTAGTTGTAACTCTTTGTATCTTATCTTTTTTTGAAGTAGCTTATTTATTTGTAACATTTTGTAATCTTTGTAATCAAACTCCCTCAAACTTTAGTTGACCCCTTGCCCAATATTACGCACTAGTCTTATTTGTCATAGGAAAAGGCATGCTTGTCATTTTGAATTGTTGCACATTGCATTGTTGCCTTTGCATCATAGGCTAAATTTTACCCAAACCTTATAACTATTTAAAACCAAATCCTATAAATTAACGTTAATATCATCTAGAAACTAGGGTCTACCCCCCTTGGCTTCCCTAGGAGTAAGCCTAGACGGAAGAGGTTCAAGTCAAAGTGGCAGCGTGGGCTTTGAACCTAGGCATTATGCCTCCAAGGACACACTAAGTGAGTAGGACTTAGCTCACGTTTGCAAGTGTGTAGAAGGAAGGCAACATCTTTGGAGTCCTTGTCAGGGATAAGTCTTTTATCCTTGGTCTAAACGACTTAACTTGTTTTTTTTAAGAACTAAACAATAAACTTTATTCTCATTTCCTTTTTAACTTGGATTGGTTGTTTTTGTTTTCTTTCTTTCCAAGTGGTGACTTCATTGAACAAATAAGTCAAGTTTAATACAAGGAGAAATCCTTGTGGGCTGCTTGAAAGTCTTGGAGAAGAAGAACTCACTGATATCCAATTGTTGTTCCAACTTATAAGTTGACTTTTGTTTTCCTTCTTGTTTTTTCTTTGTTTGATGCTCTTGTTTGTTTGATAAACTTGGTCATCTGGTGACTCCACTTTAAACTAATTTGACAAAGCATTCTTCAAGAAGGAACTCACGACTTGTTTTTCTCCATCCTTGAACTTTAAAATGTTTTTGGATGAAGTTAGCATGTTTCCCTTCTTGTTGAATCCTTAGCAATCGTTTGGGTCCCAGATTTTTCTTCTTCAATGCGCTGCCTCTTAAAAACTTTTGGTTTTTCAGGAATAGTTGGTTATCCTAATTTTATACCTGAAGATGTTATTGATAATTCACCTACTTTTCATAATGGTGGTGATGTTTGTGCTCATGTCAAGGCCTTTTGAAAATTAATTGATGATTGGTATGATCCACCTATTTATGAGGATTCTCTTATGCAATTGTTTTCCTGGAATCTTTTGGAGGGTAACAAACCTGCTTGTAATTGGTTTCTTCTTCATGAGGATAATTCAATCAAGACCATACGTGACTTTCTGCATGAATTTTTGTAAATATTTGGGGATGATCGGGATGAAATTTGCAATGAATTGGTTGATGATTTTATTGAAAAATGGAAGAGGAAAAAACTTCCAGATATAGAAACGATTAGTTCAAATATAGAGATAGATACTCCACCAGATCCCATTTGTAATGATCCCAAGCCAAAGTTTTCGCTTGGAATCACTAACTACCACTAATTTGTTGATGTGCAGGTGTTTATTGAGTTATCAAGTGCATACAAGATTCATCCAACACATGAAGATCATAATACATTCAAGATATAAAAGCACAAGTAAAGATCTGACCTTGTTATTATGAGCAATGTAGGATCAATACAATAGATGGCCGATCTGGCATAAACCTCAGATGTCCATACAAACAATAGATATGAGCTGCTACAAAATGCTCCCGTCAATACAAAAGAAGCCTCCAAAGGCTGGATAAGTAATGAAGACCAATACCAAGCAGATCTGAATGCCAAACCCTCTAGCTGAAAAGTGCCACACTCCAAGTGAAGACTGAAGCCCTTAATAGTTCACCCCTGATGGAAGAATGCTCCAAATGAGCCCAAACTCGGTCAGATAATAGATTAGGGTAGTGGGATCCTCTTCCTGAAGTTTCAAGTCCAATGTCCAAGGCAAACCTCTCCAACTGTTGAATCTTCTAAGGGAGTTGCGCCCTCTTGAATAGATGAAACCCTAGGAAACTTGTCCCTGAAGAAATACACCTCCAAATGATTTGAAACTCTCCAAGAATATAGATCGAGCTATGAGAATCCTGTGGGAGAAGTTTTGGACCCAGATCTAAAACGGATCTCTCTAGATCTGAGAAATACAGAAAAGTGGGACGTCCTCCTATCCTCCAAATCGTCCCAAGTTGTTGTTGAAGATTGAGTGGTGATAACTCCTCAAGAAAACACCCAGAATGATGATGGAGCACCTGCAAATAAAACCCAACTAATGAAATGCCCAATGCTCCTCCTGATTGGCTAGATTGAACCCTCCTCAATGGTATGGTGTACCCTTGTTGGAAACTCCCCAACAGTACGGCCCTGCTATCTTTTGAAGCTCTAGAAGGAGATATGCTGAGAATAGAATGGTGTGGAGGAATCTTTCATCCCCGAGACCAAGCTGTGGAACAAGGTGAGTGGATATTTAACCACTGAGTTTCTCACAAGGGTTTGTACAACAAAACCCCCAAACTGAATGCTCAAGAGAAATAACAAGCAATATACCAAAATGAGAATGAATAATAGGTGTGCCCCAGCCTCTTACTTATACTTTTCCTTCTAATCCTCTGTTGAGTTAGGTTAACTCCCATGGTTAATCTTCTATTCTTCTGTTGAGCTATCTTTTACTCCTTTATCCCTTTCCTTTCTTAAGTCAACTTAAAAATACAACTTTAGCCTCGTTGACTTACCCCCTCAGTGTGAGACTATGACCTAGTGGGGGTGCCTAGGCCACTGAGTCTCCTCATCACCTCTCTAAGAGGTGGGGGACATTACAGTCTCCCCTACTTGAAATTGCTTGTCCTCAAGCAATTCCAAACCTGCTTCTCTTACCATGTGCTCCTTCTCCCAAGTGGCATCCTCAATGGGTAAATCCTTCCACCTAATCAGGTACTCCTTGATACTTCGGTTTCTAAGCCTCTTCTCTTGGACTTCTAGTACCTCCTCCGAAATAAAAACAAGTTGTCCCTCCTCATCCATGGGGGGTAATACCTCAATAGGCCTGATGTGTTGAACGAGGGCTTTCTTAAGGCATGAGACATGAAAAACGTTGTGAATTTTGTTTCCTTGTGGAAGCTCCAGCTCGTAAGCTATGACCCCTATCCTCCTTCTAACTTTGTAGGGTCTAAAGATACGTGGTTGCAATTTCTCCACTCTGCTTCTTTTAATGGAATCCTGCCTATATGGTTGCAGCCTCAAATAGAATAAATCGCCAACCTCAAAAGTTTGGCCAACTCTGTGCTTTTCTGCTTGGATCTTCTGCTGGTTTTGTGCCCTCTGTAGATGATCCTTCAATTCCCTGAGAATGTCTTGGCTCTGTTGTATCCAATCCTGTACCATCGGTGCCCTGTTATCACTGAATGCAATCTCTACAAATGATAAAGGATCATAGCTATACAAAGCTATGAATGGTGACATGCCGATGGACATATGTTGGGTGGTGTTGTAGCAATATTCTCCCAAATGAAACCATCTGACCCATGCTTTCTGTTGCCCTGCCACATAGTTTCTGAGATATCCCTCCACCCACCTGTTGACTATCTCTGTCTATCCATATGTCTGAGGGTGATAGCTGGTGCTAGGGGTCAAGGTCGTAACAACCAACCTGAATAAATCCTACCAGAAAGTACTCATAAACCTTCTATCCCTATCGCTGACAATGGTCTTGGGTAGGGCATGCAACCTGAAAATCTCCCTAAAAAACAGTTCAGCCACCTGTGTTGCACTGAAGTCGGTAGCTATGGAAAAGAAGTGTGCAAACTTTTTTAACCTATCCACCACTACAAATATGCAGTCCTTCCCTTGTGTCTTTGGTAGCCCGGTGATGAAATCCATGGATATGCTTTCCCATTTGTGCTCTGGAATGGGCAAGGTTTGCAAATGTCCTGCTAGGTGTGTGTGCTCATCCTTGTTTGCCTGATATGTCGTACACTCTTTGACATGCCTAATCACATCCTCCTTGAGTCCTTTCCAAGAGAATCTTTCTCTTACCTACCTGTACATGTTGTTGATCCCCTGATGTCCTGCCATTGGTGAGCCATGGCATGCTTGCAATACCTTGTCCTTGAAGGATGATTTAGAAACCAAGAAGATTCGGTCTTTGTAGTAGATGAGGTCATTAATAACCTTGAAATATTCATCTTCTACCTGTCTGTCCAGTAGTTGGCACGCAAACTGATCCTCTGCATACTCCATCACTAGCTGGTCCTTCCAATCAACTGTTATCCCTGCTATGGCAAGGATGGATGGTCTCCTGGATAAGGCATCAACCACCACATTGTTCTTCCCTTTGAAAAACTCAATGTCAAAGTCATAGGCCTGTATTATTCTTACCCATTTGTGTTGCCTCTCATTCAATTCCTTTTGTTCCAATAAGTATTTGAGATTGTTATGATCTGACTTGACAACAAACCAAGCACCTACCAAGTACTGCCGGAATTTGGCTAGTTCATGCATGATAGCCAACATTTATTTGTCATAAATGTTATAGAGTAGCTCAAGACCCCAGAGTTTCCATCTCTCGTAGGCAAGAGGGTGCCTCTTCTGCATCAGTATGGCCCCTATTCCTTCCCCGGATGCATCACCTTCCAAGGTAAATGGGATACTGAAATCTGGAAAGGCTAAGAATGGGCACGTACTCATCACCTTCATATTTTCCATCATTTTTTGAGCCTCCTCGTCCCACTTGAATGCTCCCTTCTTAGTCAAATTGGTCAAGGGTGCACACAATTGAGAGAACCCCTTGACAAACTTCCTGTAATATGTGCACATTCCCAGAAATCCTCTCAATTCTGTGAGTGTCTTAGGAGTGGGCCATTCCATGATGGCTTCAATTTTCTCCTGATGTACCTGTACCCCTTTTGCTCCGATAATGTGCCCTAGATAAAGGACCTCCGTCATTCCAAACTCACATTTGAACTCCTTATCATATAGCGACTGTTTCTCCATAATTGACAAAATCTGGTCCAAATGCCTAAGATGCTCCTCCCATGTCTTGATGTAGATAAGCAAGTCATCAAAGAATACCAATAGGTGCTTCCTTAGCTTCTTGTTGAATACATGGTTCATACATGACTGGAACGTAGCAGGGGCATTGGTTAACCCAAAGGGCATCACCAAAAACTCATAATGACCGTAGTGACATCTAAAAGATGTTTTTGAGATGTCTTCCTCCCTCATCTTGATTTGATGATAGCTAGAATGAAAGTCAATCTTAGTGAAGTAGATGGCCCCATCCAATTCATCCAACAATTCATCAATCCTTGGTATTGGGTACTTGTTTTTTATGGTCTTTTTATTTAAGGCCCTGAAGTCAATGCACATCCTCATAGTGCCATCCTTCTTCTTCACCAACACTACTGAAGAAGCAAAAGGACTACTGTTGGGCCTGATGCGTCCCATGTCCAGAAGTTCCTTGATGGCCTTTTCTATCTCATCTTTGTACTTCTTTGGATGTTTGTATGGTGTGGTGATCACTGGTTTGGCCCCTTCCTCTAGCTCAATAATGTGCTCAAATCCTCTATCCGATGGAATCCCCGGAGGAATAGGCCCAAACACCTTGTGGTGTTTGTCAAGGATTTCCTTGATTTCTGGAGTGTAATGGACCTTGCCCTATTCATCCACACATGACACAATCCTGCATTCAACTGCATATACTATTTCATCCCTTCAGAAGATGGCTTCCATCCTCTTGGTCGTGACTACCTTTGCAACATTCCCTGTCATGCCCCAAAGCACTACCTTTCGTCCACCCTCCTCTGTGAATGACATTTCCATCATTTTGTAGTTGGTGGTGATAGGCCCCAATGTGTTGAGCCACTAAACTCTTAGGATGATGTTGGTATCTAGAAGGTCCATGACATAGACATCCTGTGTCAACTCATGCCTTCCCAAGGTAAGATTTAGGCCCAGAATATATCTGTCACAGGGCATGGTGCTTCCTCTTGCAACCTCCACTTTGAATCCTTCAAATTCTACTGTGGGTATGCGCCTCCTCTTCAACAATGCTACATCAATGAAGTTGTGGGAAGCTCCTCCATCAATCAAGACTGAGACTCTTTGACCCTACAAGACCCCCCTCATTCGGAAGGTGTTATACTTGGGCACTCCACTGATAGATTCCAAGGTGGCCATACTATCCTATCCTATTATTTGTTCCTCCTCTGTTGCCTCAATGGTTTCTACCTCCATGTTCTATATCTGTCCAATCTCATCTTCATCTTCGTTATATGAAGTGACCTCAATGTAATGTACCTGTCCACGTCCCATGCACTTGTGTGAGGGATTCCATGGTTCCTTGCATGTGAAGCAGAGTTGCTTCCTTCTCAGTTCTCTCCCGGTGCTATCATCTATTCTGCCACGACCCTTGTCATAACCCTTAGGGTCACGTCCTCCTTGGTTTATTGGAGGCCTTTGATCTCTTCCACCATTTTTAAGAGGTCTAGGTATGAATTTTGGTTTAGCAGCTAGACCCAAATCCCTCATCCTCCAAATGGCCTCCTGTAGATTGGTAGACTTGAAGGCCTATACCCAACTCTTCAAGGGCTCCATCAACCCTTTTGTCAAAAGCATCATGAACCTAGTCGGGGACATATCTTGCACTATCACTGCCAACCTATAGAATTCATCAATGTATGCCTCATCCATACCTATTTTCTTGAGTTGGGTGAGCTCCCAAAAATGTAACTCAGGATCTCCTTGATCAAATCTACCAATGAGCCTCTGAGTGAATTCTGTATAGGATACAATCTGGTTGTGGCCAAGTGTGGTGAGCCCATGATACCACTAGTCGTGGGCCTTGCCATCCAAGTACATAGTGGAAAACTTGATGGCCTCCATCTCTCTCATGGGGTTAAGCTGCAGGTAAGTATCCAACTTGTGCACCCACGATTATGCTGTCATCTTGGTCGTACCATCAAAGTATGGAATTTCTATCTTTCCTCCCCTTCGTTCAAACTCAAAACTGCCCCTATGGTTCGTCCTAGGCTGATTTCTGAAACTGAGTTGGAAATACTGATCTAGGGACATCTGTCATTGAACTCTTATATCCAAGTTGTAGTATTCCTTGGTACTCCTGGCCAATTGTTCCACAAAGTCTTCAACCTGTTCATGTTACCCTTGTTCATCTATGAATGTGGGCATGTACGGTCTGGGGTTAGCTCTACTACCCAAGTGTCAGCCTAGTTGTTCATCTGTGAACACTGGCATGTATGGCCTAGGATTGACCCTGCTGCCCATCTGCCCATGGGACGTGCCACCTCCCAGACTTCCTTCAGATATCAGTGCTTTCTCTGGGTTATATCTAATTTCCTCATGGGTTCCACCGGAACCACCAGCCTCCTTATTCCCATACGTATCAGGATCCTTTCCTCGATGGGTTACTTGCATCATAAGGTCAGTTATCCGAGATTGGTTCTCATTCATCTTTTGGAGATTTTCATCAACCTTCTTCAAGGTTTCTGAAATTTCGGCCTATCCCCTTCTGCTAGTTTCTTGATACTCATCCAAGTGTTGGACCAGTGTACTTTCTGTTCGGTTCATGTTTTGTTGGAACTTACCAAATTTGGCTACTAAGAAAGATAAACTTTGAGGCTCATGGTCACCCCCTGACCCTTCCATTTCTGCCTCTGTTTCACTATTATTTTTCTTCCTTCGACCCATAACAATTCCACTGTACCTTTACATGCGCCAATCCCTCCATAGGTTTGGAGGATCAAAGCTCTGATACCACTGTAATGATCCCAAGACAAATTTTTCACTTGGAATCACTAACTACCACTGATTTTTTGATGTGCAAGTGTTTATTGAGTTATTAAGTGCATACAAGATTCATCCAACACATGAAGATAATAATAGATTCAAGATATAGAAGCACAAGTAAAGATCCGACCTTGTTATTATGAGCATTGTAGGATCAATACAATAGATGGCTGATCTGGCATAAACCTCAGATGGCCATACAAACAATAGATATGAGTTGCTATAAAATGCTCTTGTCAATACAAAAGAAGCCTCCAAAGGCTGGATAAGTAATGAAGACCAGTACCAAGCAGATTTGAATGCCAAACCCTCCAGCTGAAGAGTGCCACGCTCCAAGTGAAGACTGAATCCCTCAATAGTTTGTCCCTGATGGAAGAATTCTCCAAATGAGCCCAAACTCGGTTAGATAATAGATCATGGCAGTGGGATCCTCCTCCTGAAGTTTCAAGTCCAATGTCCAAGGCAAACCTCTCCAACTGTTGAATCTTCTAAGGGGGTTGTGCCCTCCTGAATAGTTGAAACCCTAGGCAACTCGTCCCTAAAGAAATACACCTCCAAATGACGTGAAACTCTCTAAGAATATAGATCGGGCTATGAGAATCTCATGGGAGAAGTTTCAGACCCATATCTCAAACAGATCTCTATAGATATGAGAAATACAAAAAAGTGGGACGTCCTCCTATCCTCCAAATTGTCTCAAGTTGTTGTTGAAGATTGAGTGGTGATAACTCCTCAAGAAAACCCTTAGAATGATGATGGAGCACCTGCAAATAAAACCCAACTGATGAAATGCCCAACGCTCCTCCTGATTGGCTAGATTGAACCCTCCTCAATGGTATGGTGCACCCTTGCTGGAAACTCCCCAACAGTATGACCCTGCTATCTTCTGAAGCTCTAGAAGGAGATATGATGAGAATAGAATGGTGTGGAGGAATCTTTCATCCCCGAGACCAAGCTATGGAACAAGGTAAGTGGATATTTCACCACTGAGTTGTTCACAAGGGTTTGTACAACAAAACCCCCAAACTGAATGCTCAAGAGAAATAACAAGCAATATACCAAAATCAGAATGAATAATAGGTGCACCCCAGCCTCTTACTTATACTTTTCCTTATAATCCTCTATTGAGTTAGGTTAACTCCCAGGGTTAATCTTCTATTCTTCTATTGAGTTATCTTTTACTCCTTTATCCCTTTCCTTTCTTAAGTCAACTTAAAAATATAACTTTAGCCTCATTGACTTACCCCTTCAGTGTGATACTATGACCTAGTGGGGGTGCCCAGGCCACTGAGTATCCTCATCACCTCTCTAAGAGGTGGGGGACATTACACCATTGAGGAGCTTAAAGAAATAATTCTGAAAATGCAGTATGCCCATAATAAAGAACTTGCGGCCATACAACTGGCCCATACAAAAACATTTGAGGCCATGGAAGATGAATTAGAAATCATGGAGGCTCGCCTTGCAGAGCATGAGGCTTGCATTGAATATCCAGACCCTATAGAACTTGAGCTTCACAGTAAAAAAGATAAGGAAGTTCACGGGGAAATTCTAGATGAATCCATGGATGAATCAATCATTTATGTTGAGGATATTGGGGAATTTGAGTTTGAAAGTGTTGAATATCTATATAATTCAAGTCCCCACCCTCCTTCCATGGAACCAATCTCTTTGAAGTAGAACCTTGACAACCTTGAGGAAAACAATGTAATGGTTCCTTTGATGTGTTCATTTTCAACCTCTCAACCAAAAGATAAATTAATGCAGAATTATGAGGAAATGGAAGGCAACTTCAGTTTATCAATGTCATATCATTATGAGTATTGGTTGGCCTTCCACCTTGACAGTAATGAGCAACAAAGTATTAAAATTTTACATGGATTTTCATATTCCAGTGTTTGGTTGAATGGAAGAAGGAGCATGATACTTGGTTGGTTCTTCCTCACAAAAAAATCCAAGTTGATAAAAGTTGGGAAGAGGTCTTCTATGAGTCATCTTGAACAAGGATTTTTCAGACACTTGTGGCTTCATTCCATCCATTGCATGGACGGTTGTAATGTATCTCTAACCCTTCTATTTTATTTCAGTTTTGTATTATTTCATTCATTATGTTATTATGTACTTAGATGTTTGTTTTTGTATCATAGTTTCATTTTTTATTAATGTTGTTGTACAATAGTTTTTTTTCTTTATGTAATTGTTGTTTATAGCATTTCATTTTTCATATATATGTATATTTATGTTGGGTATTGGTGAGCACTCTGTTTTGTAGATGTTGGATTCTCGTATACTCTCCTTCCCAAGTGTGAAGATCAAACACACGTCCCCATGTGGAGCCAGATGTTGACCACCTATTCAACTAGGGGTTCAACTCCATGTACCATGAAGATATGCATCATGAGATGCTACCAAGTCAGAGACTTCCTGGTTCTACAAGGCATTTTTGGCCTCCAACACATTTTTTTGTAATTGGAACTTCTGCTCCCCTGTGTGGGATAATAATGTAATAGTTCTGCATGGATCATAGTTAGGTCAGTTACCTTAGGATTTCTTCATTAGGAGAGTTCCTTTCACTAAGTGTTTTTTTTCCTCAGGTTATTAATTTGGCCTAACCAGCCTTATTAATTTCCCTTGAGTTTTTCACTCCCAGAAATAATTCCTTCAAAGTGGTGAAAGGCATTCTAATGGTGCCATCCTCTACTAGATAGTGTTTAGGAATGTTGTAAATGACCATGTAAGACATTTCTATAAGTTTTGTGGAATTTCGTCGAGTCTAGATAGATTTTTTTTAATTAAGTAAAATTGCCTAAGGTTGGGTAATTTAATTAATTAATTTTTGATAAATAATGTAAAAACTAGGTCCTTGGGATTTTGCTAGGGGTATTTGTACTCAAAAGAAATGGAATGATACCCCTACACATGTGGACCAAGTTTCATCTCAATTGGAAATTTTGCTAGGTGTTTGTCCATAGGGAGTCCAAGTCAATCAAAACAACAATTTTAATTGCTAAGCTTGACATGGTAAAGATGTAAATTTTTGTAATATTGAGCAAATTGAGTAAAGTAAAGGTTGGATATGATGCGAAAACAATTTCCTAACCTTTTCCAACCCTCACATCACCCCCTCACCTAGCCATTAATAAAAAACGTCACTGTCCCTAGAGAGGTGTGCCCCCCTTCTAGAAAGTCTCCAAAAAGTAAAAATATAATAAAACATTTAATGGGAGAATTATTCTATCCCTTGGTGCACCTCCCTAGACCCTACAACTCATCATTTGACTTGTCAAAGCCTTTCCAACTCACTCCAACTCATTTCCACTTCATCCATCCACGCCAAAACCTTAGATTTGCCCCCCCCCCCCCCCTTTTGAGATTCTCACTTTGACTTGGGTTTTGAAACTTGGCTCTCATCCAAGAGGGGTAATTTTGTCTTCCCAAGTATAAATAAGAGCCCTCCCTCACTCATTTCCTCACCATCTCTTGAACTATTGTTATGCTACCATTTTCTTGCCTCATCTCTCTCTCATCCTTTCATCTTTCTTTCATTCCATCTTGCTCTTGGGGAGCTTGGAGCAATTAGTTGTTGCAACCTCTCCATTTGATAATAAGAAAGGATTTGGAGGATTTGGAGTAAAAGGATTGTGTCTTGGTGCTTCATTGCATATGAGGTGACATTGTTCTTTTATGCACTTTGTGGAATATTGAGTAGATCTTTGAGTAAATTATTTTTCTTAGATAGGTTATGCAATAGTGTAGTTGCTGGCATAAATGTGTTGGATAGCTAATTATATAAATTAGTTTATGTTATTTTCTTATGCAACTCATATCTACTCTTGTCTCACATTGTGTTTCAAATTTTGCAAGTTGATTCAAGGGCTTTGTTGGGATAGCTTCAAGCAAGAAGTTACCCTCATAGATCACTAAGACTCCATAGCTTTTCCCTTTTCATTTTCTATTATATTTACATTCATATTTTGGTTGCTAAAACTCTTAGATAGGTCACTTTATTACATAATTTTTCTGAAATTTGTATGCATAAAACTTTTGTTGAAAAACAAAAATTTTCTTGACTTTGTTGTGTGTGTTACAACATTTCCAAAAAGAAATAGCTTTCTGGTTTTTGCAGGTTCTCGCCAGGTCAAGGGGTTATGCTGCCCATTTTCAGTCACAACACACACCAATGACCCTGCTTTTGAGTGGGTAACAAGACCCAATCATTCTTCTCTCTTATAAGCATTGTAAGCAAGCCCAAAGGGGGTCCCCAAGTGGCTTTCCTTCTCTTTAAATTTTTTTTTTTTTAAAGCTTATTAGTGCCTACATTTTGGGTGAGAGTTTGGCAAAGCCACCACCCAAAATCGTAAGGATAGGTTGTATATTTAATTTTCTGCATAGTTTTTATTTCTTTGCCCCACTTGTCAATAGGACAAGGTTGTGTGGCTATGAGTTCTTTAGTTTAGTTTATTTCCAACCCCCTTTGACACAAAATAGGAAGGCTTGCCCCCACCTTGTGCCATTGTGAGTGGTTTGTCTTTCTTGTTCTTTTATTTCAAGTTTTTCTTTCCTTGTTGCCTACACCTTTGATGAGAAGTTGGAAAAGCCAACTCCCAATATAGTATGGCTAGTTTAGTTGTTTATTTTCTATGATGCAGTTAATGGATTAAAATCATATAGAAGTAGATCTCACACAACTAAGTACTAGCTTAAGTCCATGGAGGCATAGGTTTAAATCTCATGCTTTAAAGTTTCTTTTATTTGAAAGTTTTATTTTCCAAGCATTTATCTTATTGCAAATGTTCATGGGAAAATGGTGATGGTTTAAGGCAACTCAATCTTTTTCATTGCAATATATTGTGGTTTTTCCTTTCATTCTTTTCAAGTAACATTTTGTGGGTAAACACTTCATTTTCTTGCAAGTTGAACATTTCAGTTTTGGGATTATTTCACACATTTCGAGCAAGTAAACTTCACTTTTTCACACCCAAAGACTAAAATTAACTTAGTCCATAGGCATAGTAATAAATTATACTTAATAGGACACCTCTACTGACCCAACGTTTCCATTTAAATGAGGACTAGAGGAAACAACGGAAGGTGATAGGCCAGAGACAGTCTCATGGTGCTCAACATCCTTTCCGTGACTACTCTTTTCCCTTGGGATGACCTGTGGAGCTAGGGTAGGCCTTGTTGCCATACTTCTTGAGCACCCAATAGTTACTTAGTACAAGTGGGGGGAGTATTGGGTTGACACTTAGCTAGGAGTCACTCTTCACATAATAACTCTTAATCAGCTCCTTAATTCACTCTACAACTTTGGGCATCGACTTGGTATATCACTTTTATGGTTGAAACTTAACTAATCTTGCAAGCATTTTTCATTTCATACTTAATTTTTATGAAAGTTTAATTTATGTGTTGTGTATCAATATCTAATTAATCATAGTTTTTCTTTTGGACACTTTCTCTTCAATCTTTTTTTTTCCAGTTAATTGGTGTTCATATCTTGGGTTTGGTTCGTCAAGAAGTTGCACATCCTTTGGAGGCAATCTCTTGTTGGACCTTGTGTAAACTTGCTTGCCATTGAAATAAGTCACAATAGAGTAGTGCATCCCTTTGGGAGACACTCTATTGTTGAGAATGCTTGGCTTTGTTGGTCACTATAATTGCTTAATTGATTTAAACAATCATGTGATACATAAATTATCAACCCAGGGAAGTCTTTTATTTCAAACATAGCCACGCACTGTATATGCTCAACTCCAAAAGCAACTTAGTGTTGTAGTAAAGAAATTTATACTATCCATACTTACTTGAATGAACTGAAGCTCTGAATTAAATCACAGGAAAGTAATTCCCCTATTGCAATTCTTTAAAGTTCAATCTAAGAATTCTGGATTATATTAAAATAATACTGCAATGGGAGAGAACAACTATTCTGTAATCAGAGAACAGGAACCTTACTCTCAAACAGAGACTCAGTACTAACACTCCTTTATGAAAACAGTAATGAAGAAAATAATTAACTCTATCTAACAGAGAACAAAGCCACCTAGTTCCTTTCTTTCTAAGCAGGAGCCTTGAGCTTTAATTCTGTTTAGCACACTTGTGAGATTGAGGTTTACAGAGAACAGGGCGGTCTGATCCCTTCCTGTCTGAGCAGGAATCCCTAACCCATCTTTTGACTAGCATCAATAAAAGTCTACAGAGAACAGGGTGTTTTGGTTCTTTCCTTTCTGAGCAGGAACCCTTAACCCAATCCCTGGATAACACACTTGCAGAGGTAAATGAAATCTACAGAAGACAAGGTGTTGTGATTCCTTCCTGGCTGAGAAGGAACCCTTTAACCAAATATCTGGCTAGCACACTTGCAACAGGGAATGAAATCTACAGAAGTCGAGATATTTGGATTCCTTCCTGTCTGAGCAGGACCCTTTTATCTGGACCTCTGGCTAGCACAATTGCAGTAAAAATGAATTCTACAAAGGGTATGACATTTCGATCGCTTTCTGTCTGAGCAGGAATATTTAATCAAATATCTAGCTAGCCTCATAAAATCATCACAAAATATTGCTGATAAAAAGAATTACAAATTCCATTCAATAACTAAGACAGAGTCAGTAGTGTTTTAGCAAAGCAGAATCCATTAAAAACAGTGTTTTAGCAAACGACAGTTAAACAAAGCATGAACAGAAATTATACTAACACACTTCTAACTAATGGGTGAATCTTGTGAAGAAGGTGGGCCCTCCCTTCTCAAAAGATTCCCCTGGATAAAGAGCTAGAGAAGGATACTCAAAGAAGTCTTATATTCATCTGTCGAAATATCACATTACAAATTGAAAGAATAGAATACGTCCCGTCTCTCTGGAGTTGCTTCAATACATCAAAACTTGGATATCCCAAATGGTGATTTCCTCTGATTTAAAGAGGAAATCCCTTCGATACAATCTTTACAAAGCATATCTGAATCCTATCCTAAATCAGATCTTCTTTCTAAACTAGCATAGGATGTCCTATTCTCACGCAACCGAATGCTAATACAGGAACTGAAAGAGGTACTGCTGTTACGGCTGGTGTAACAGCTTCTTCTCATCGTTGCTGATGCTATTTCATCATCGCAATTCACGGGTTGTTTCAGCCATGTGAATTGCGCTCTGTGTCGGCCTTGACTACTAACTGTAATGGCTTGTGTTTCAGCATCGTTGGTTCTGGCAGTCTCCTCTGTGTTTCAGCATCTGCAGTTCTAAGCTTTGTAGCAGCTCTATGTCTCAGCCTCTGCGACTCATGACTGTATGACAGTTCTGTGTTACAGCATCAGGGGCCTCGGACTGTGTTTCAGCAATCAGGGCTTCAGACTGTGTAACGGCTTCGTGTTTCAGCATCTGCGTCCTGGACTGTGTTTCAGCAGCAGGGACTTCAGGCTGTGTAATGGCTCCGTGTTTCAGCATCTGCGTCCTAGACTGTGTTTCAGCAATAGCCTTTGAATGCTAGTCTATGGTCTAATCAATGGTTAAGTACAAAAGTGATGTAAAATATTATGCAAAACAGATTAAGCATATAGTAATGAGAAAGGACGTTGTATACCTTGGAATGATCAGATGAAGTGATATTATGAGTCTAAATACAAGTGATGAAGGGTATAATAATGGCAAAAAGTATGGGCAAAAAGGTGCAATGTGAGGTCCTAACATCCCCCCCAGCTCAAGGTGTTGCATGTCCTCAGGCAACTCACTCTGAATCAGAGTCTTGATACCGGCTCTGATCGTGTAAATTACTCAAGCAGTAGCTCCGGGCGGTACTGTTTGTTGGCGTTTTGAACCCCTGGACCTGCTGCAATCTTTGCCATGCTGCTTTCTCGGCCTTCTGAGGCAATTTATAACTGACTTGATATGTTTCTATTGGCAGCCAGAGGAGGGGAAAGTAAAATTTGTATCCTATCCAGTTTTTGGCACAATGTCTAACACACTGGATGTAGCTGGGTACCCTTGAAATTGTTGCTTCTAAGTTGGCCGGACCAAAAGGGTTGTGTTGTTGCCTCTTTTCTATGAATTGCTGCCAAAACAGGTTGTTGGCCTGGAGGGCAGGAATCTCTATGGCACTGATGCTTTGCTGACATTCTTGGAGCACTACTGACTGTAGCTGTTGAACATGCTCAGTCACCCCTGGTTGTTTTACGACCTCATAATATTCTGAAATGAATCTGGCTGCCCTCTCTAGTTCTGGTCTAATCCAGAGGAGTTTATTGTCCTCATTGTGCTTGGCATCCGAAAAGTCACTCTGCCACAAAATTTGATTGTAAAGAAAAGAAGTGAATGCTCGAAGTTGAACATCTCCAACAAGAGGGTTTATATTGAGCAACCTGTTTTCGGGAAAAGCCTCATTATGGAAGTATGATTCACATAAGAGGTGCTGATCTCAGATGGAGGCTGCTAGAAAGGTTTTGACAAAATCTGTTGGTTGTATTACTTCATGGGATTTTCCTTCTATAATTGCTTTGATTTGGAACCATGTGAGTCTCTCTATGAGAAATAAAGAATAATTACAAGAAGGTTTCCTTGTGGCCATTAGTGTCTGCATCAAATCAAATATCTTGACCATTCTACCTTTTAACTCTCTATTCTTCTTCTTGACTTCTCTAACTTCCTGGCATGTCAGGTCCAATGCTTCCCAATTTGAGAAAGTGTGATTCCTCCAGGTTTGCCTGTGTACTTGAAGATGTTGGGCCTGTGTCTCAGCATACTCCTTCTTCCACTTTTGTATCTCTGCATGCTCATCCCACGATCGAGTTTGTGTTTCAGCATCTGAAATAGTGGGATTAGGCAGGGTTTGAGTGGAATGTTCCCTGGAAGTGGAGAGATTGATTTGACTGGGAGGTATAACTTCCTCCATGGGCACTGTTTGCACAGCCCTGTTGACAACAGTAGGGAGTTATTTCTTGATCCTAGAAGGGCCTGCTGGTTCTTGTGTTACAGCAGGTTCAGTCTTGATTTTGCTAGGGCCTGTTGGTTCTTGTGTTGCAGCAGGTTTGGTTTTGAGCTTGGTGGAACCTGCTGGTTCTTGTGTTGCAGCAGGTTCAGTTTTGGCTTCAAAAGGGGAAGGAGGAGGGACTGTTCCTGGTAGTGGCACTTGAACTATCTTATACCCTGCCCGATAATAAATATCTCCACATTGGCAGCACATGTATTCCTTGCATATGTTTTCTGTAGTTTGTTCTGCTAGGGTTGCTAGACGGCTTGCAGTGTATGAATTGAGCTCTTTTTCATATGCTTCCTTGGCTCTGGTCAGTTCCAGCTTATATGCTTACAGTTCTGATTTTAAAAATTTGTTTTCCTCCAAGACATCAGCCATTGTTCGTTTGGATTGAGAGGCGACTGGTTCTTGTGTGGCAGTCATGGCCTCATGAGCTGGTTCTTGTGGAGCAGCTACAGGAATGGCAACTGATGATTGTGTTTCAGCCTCCTGGTGTAAGGAGAGTAGTGTTTCAGCACCATCAACCTCTGATTCTTGAATCTCAATGTCGATATTAGTGGCTGGTTCTTGTGTTTCAGCCACTGGATGTTGTGTTGCAGCATTCGGGGTCTCAACTTCCTCAATTTCAAAATCAGTGGCTGGTTCTTGTGTTTCAGCCACTGAATGTTGTGTTGTAGCATCCGGAGTCTCAACTTCCTATAATTCAACTTGAATACCAGTGGCTGGTTCTTGTGTTTCAGCCACTGGATGGGTAGCTGGTTGTGTTTCAGCTACTTCAAAAACAAATGATGTATGGGCTTCTAATTCCTGCAACTCATCGGTGGTTGGTTCTTGTGTTGCAGCCACCGGGGCTGGAATAGGCAAAGATCCCGGGGTTTGGGAAGATGTACGGCGTATCAGTCAAATAGGTGGGGTGTCTAGGGTAGTGGCCACAAAGGGTGGCCTTGTTGAGCTTCTTGTTCTCTTTTTCCTGAAGAAGGGTGGAAAGACGACAATCTATTGTCGTTTTCATGGAGGTCTTTCCTGAATGATAGGGCAGGGAACATTTTCTGGTTCAGAGTCATCAATTAGAATGTGAAGGGAAGAAGTGGAAGACTCTGGTGCGGTATGCGATGATTCAGGTATGGTAGGGGGACTGATTGGTCGTGTGGGCGAGCTATAGGGTATTTCGGGGGAAACTGGGGGGTTTTGCTGTTGCTGCTCCTCAGGAATTTCAGGGACTTCGACAGCTGGTGCAAGGTTTATGGGTGGAAATGGATGGTTTTGTTGTTAAAAACCCCTGTTGATGAGTAATTGAACAAGACGGTGGTGGGTAAGTGACAGGGTTGGATCTTTTTCTTGATGAGAGTAATGTGCCATATTCTTTAAACAGGCCAACAAATAATATGGAATGTTGACCCGTTTGTTATGCCTTAAATGGGAAAGAAAAAGGAAATTGTGCTGATAGACTACCTGATAGCGACCTTCGCAGGTTAGGTAGTGCTTGATGAATCTGGCGACTCCCGGCCATGGAGGTGGCAGTGAACTGAGTTGAACGCCTCTGCCCTTCAATACAATTCTTTCCTTAGGCAGGTAGAATCTCTGCTAGACATCCTTAATGATATGCTTTCGAATGAACACTCGAGTGCCGTCTTTGGGGAGGCCTGAGACTTCTGCTATGTCTTCCTCTGTTATAGATATTCGGACGCCTGCGACTACAGAATGGTCCTCCTGGAGATTTTGGGCGAACTGTAGGACTTGTTTTTCGTTATACCACTGGAGTCTGCGGAAGTAATTCAGCCAACCTGCTTTCTCGAAAATTTGATATGCTACTGGATATTGTTTGAGCAGCGTTGTGGTAGCGGGTTCATTCCTTATGATGGATCCTCCCATGGCTACTAGCTTAGTAAAATACAGTGTCGAGAGTTTGTGTATCAGCTCTGGTACAAAGTGAGTTTTTCCGAGTGACATTATGCAGGAATAGTGGTTAAATGTGCGAAAGGGTGGTGAACTGGGATGGCGGCGGTGAGATCGGGTGAAATGATGGTATCGCGGATTTGACATGTACTTCCCCTCCCGTCAAGTGTGGTTAGTACTAATTGTACTTGAATGGTCATAATGACGTAGAATCTTTCTCATTATCTATAGCCTAACTGAATTACATAAACTTTACATACCTTTGCCTTACCATTTGGTTTGTTCAGCCAATCAGATATGATGCTTGTTTGTGGTGATGTTGTTGTGGCGACAGTTTTTGATTGTGTCGGGGGCCTTTTGTTCGAACTAACATCTGAAGGCGTAAAAGCTTGCTGATGGACGATGGTGAAAGACGGGTGTTTCAACAATCAGAGAAGAACGAAACAATTGTTGTAGATGAAGAACTGCTGATGACTGGTGTTTCAGTATCGGAAGAAAAATGAAAAAGTGTTGAACAATGGTGTTTCAGCATCGGGAAGAAGTCAATCATGCTGAACAGTGGTGTTTCAGCATCGTAAAAATGATGAAGGGTTGTTGACAATGGTGTTTCAGCAACGGAAAAAGGCGAAACAATTGCTGGACGGAATTATTTTGTCGATGATGGAGGGTGAGAAAATGAAAGGTTGTTGGTAACGGTGTTTCAGCAACGGAAAGGAGAAAATGAAAAGTTGTTGGTAGTGGTGTTTCAGCAACAGAAGGGAGAAAGGCGAAACAGGTGCTGGACGGAGTTGTTTCGGTAATGAAAATGATGAGGAGATGGCGGACTGGAGTATTTTGGGAATGGGAAGAAATGAAAGGCGCTGAACAATGGTGTTTCAGCATCAGGAAGAAAGTCACCAGTGCTGCACAACAGTGTTTCAGCATCGTGAAAGCTCGTCTCTTTGACATAGGATCGTCCTCTTCTGGTGGCTGTGCTTCGATCTGGAATATGCAAAAATAGCTGTAGCATGGTATTTCTTGACAGGGATTATTAGAAAACGAAATCTAATCTAATATAACACTAAAGAAAATCAATGTTTGAAAGAATTAATTGTTATTAGGGGTAGGAACCCCCTCAACGAAGAGAAAATGAGCGTCTGCCATGCATGTGGCCTTAAAATCTTCTTTAGAAATAGGTTTCTGATACAAACAGAGTCGATGACCATTTACAAGTAACGGAGTTCTGGAGTCATCGATTGTGAGGAGCCTTACTGTTCCATTGGGGAAAACTGTATCCACTTCGTAAGGTCCTAGCCATCTTGTACGCAGTTTCCCTTGAAATTCTTTAAACCGGGAATCATACAGTAGATCCCAATTACCTTTTTGGAACTGCTTGTTCTTGATATTTTTGTTATGCCAATGTGATCTTTGCTGTTGAATTATGGTTGTTTGCTGAATGGCATCTAGTCTTTTCTCTTCTAGTTCATTAAGTTGTTGTATCCTGGCTATCTGTGCATCAGTTAGATCAAGGTTGGTAGCTAAAGCAGTCCTTAAGGTTTTTATCTCAAATTCCACAGGAAAGACAACACTCTTTCCATACACCAATTCATAGGGAGAAAATCCTGTAGTATTTCTCCAGGTAGTTCTGTAGGCCCATAGTGCTTCAAGGAGCCTATAGGACCAATCCTTCCTACTTTCCTTCACTGTTTTTGTGAGAATGGATTCTATTACTTTGCTTGTACTTTCCACCTGTCCATTGGCTTGGGGGTGGTATGCTGTAGTCATTCTCTGCTGAATATGATATTTCTGAAGGGTGGCTTTGAACCCATGAGAAGAGAAAGGAGGTCCTCCATCTGTAACTAATTCCCTTGGCATTCCA
>ML790738.1:78564-91196 GCA_009831015.1 Picea engelmannii | reverse complement strand
TAGTGCATTCCCTTTTAGTGTTGCTGGAAATAACTTCAGTTTCTGAGCATTAGAAACATAATCATAACTTCTACATAATATATCAAACTCAAACAGAAATTCATCAGGATCTTCTGAAGATAACCCATGAAAATTTGGCAATGATGAAAGTGGGATATTTTTCATGGGGGATGCTCCTCTAGGGAGATCACCAATAGGAAATCCTAATGTAGAAAAAGAATTTTCATCTTTTACCTCTCCTTCAGGATCTACCTGTTCTTCATGATGCAATCTCTCATTGAACTCATCCATGTTTTCCTCTATCTGTTCTACTGCCGCACTTGCTCTGTCCTCAATGTATCCTACTGGCTTCTGGACTGTCTCCGGACTCCAAACTTCTTTCCCTATTCCAAAAATTGCTCGAAATGAAGGCTGGGAATTCTGTTTTTGAAGGTTTGGTCATTGAGCAGCAGACTCAGACTTGGATGTAATATCGTCAATGAAAGTCTTTCTTCCTCCTTTTCCTTTTCCCTTGCCACCTGTAGGGTTAGTGTCTTTGGGGTCTTTCATGCATTCTTTTTATCTAAAGAAAAGAAATCACAAGTGCTTTTGAAATCTATAGCTATCTTCCCCGGCAACGGCGCCAAAATGTTGGTCACTATAATTGCTTAATTGATTTAAACAATCATGTGATACATAAATTATCAACCCAGGGAAGTCTTTTATTTCAAAGATAGCCACGCACTATATATGCTCAACTCCAAAAGCAACTTAGTTTTGTAGTAAATAAATTTATACTATCCATACTTGCTTGAATGAACTGAAGCTCTGAATTAAATCACATGAAAGTAATTCCCTTATTGCAATTCTTTAAAGTTCAATCTAAGAATTCTGGATTATATTAAAATAATACTGCAATGGGAGAGAACAACTATTTTGTAATCAGAGAACAGGACCCTTACTCTCAAACAGAGACTCAGTACTAACACTCCTTTATGAAAACAGTAATGCAGAAAATAATTAACTCTATCTAACAGAGAACAAATCCACCTAGTTCCTTTCTTTCTAAGCAGGAGCCTTGAGCTTTAATTCTGTTTAGCACACTTGTGAGATTGAGGTTTACAGAGAACAGGGCAGTCTGATCCCTTCCTGTCTGAGCAGGAATCCCTAACCTAGCTTTTGACTAGCATCAATAAAAGTCTACAGAGAACAAGGTGTTTTGGTTCTTTCCTTTCTGAGCAGGAACCCTTAACCCAATCCCTGGCTAACACACTTGCAAAGGTAAATGAAATCTACAGAAGACAAGGTGTTGTGATTCCTTCCTGGCTGAGCAGGAACCCTTTAAACAAATCTCTGGCTAGCACACTTGCAACAGGGAATGAAATCTACAGAAGTCGAGATATTTGGATTCCTTCCTGTCTGAGCAGGACCCTTTTATCTGGACCTCTGGCTAGCACAATTGCAGTAAAAATGAATTCTACAGAGGGTATGACATTTCGATCCCTTTCTGTCTTAGCAGGAATCTTTAATCAAATATTTGTCTAGCCTCATAAAATCATCACACAAGATTGCTGATAAAAAAGAATTACAAATTCCATTCAATAACTAAGACAGAGTCAGTAGTGTTTCAGCAAAGTGGAATCCATTAAAAACAGTGTTTCAACAAACAACAGTTAAACAAAGAATGAACATAAATTATACTAACACACTTCTAACTAATGGGTGAATCTTGTGAAGAAGGTGGGCCCTCCCTTCTCACAAGATTCCCCTGGACGAAGAGCTAGAGAAGGATACTCAAAGCAGTCTTATATTTATCTGTCGAAATATCACATTACAAATTGAAAGAATAGAATACGTCCCGTCTCTCTGGAGTTGCTTCAATACATCAAAACTTGGATATCCCGAATGGTGATTTCCTCTGATTTAAAGAGGAAATCCCTTCGATACAATCTTTACAAAGCATATCTGAATCCTATCCTAAATCGGATCTTCTTTCTAAATCAGCATAGGATGTCCTATTCTCACGCAACCGAATTCTAATACAGGAACTGAACGAGGTACTGCTGTTACGGCTGGTGTAACAGCTTCTTCTCATCGTTGCTGATGTTGTTTCAGCATCGCAATTCACGGGCTGTTTCAGCCACGTGAATTGCGCTCTGTGTCGGCCTTGACTGCTAACTGTAACGACTTGTGTTTCAGCATCGTTGGTTCTGGCGATCTCCTCTGTGTTTCAGCATCTGCAGTTTTAAGCTTTGTAGCAGCTCTGTGTCTCAGCCTCTGCGACTCCAGACTGTATGACAGTTCTGTGTTACAACACCAGGGGCCTCAGACTGTGTTTCAACAATCAGGGCTTCAGACTGTGTAACGGCTTCGTGTTTCAGCATCTGCATCCTGGACTGTGTTTCAGCAGCAGGGACTTCAGGCTATGTAACGGCTCCGTGTTTCAGCATCTGCGTCCTGGACTGTGTTTCAGCAACAGGCTTTGAATGCTAGTCTGTAGTCTAATCAATGGTTAAGTACAAAAGTGATGTAAAATATTATGCAAAACAGATTAAGCATATAGTAATGAGAAAGGACGTTGTATACCTTGGAGTGATCAGATGAAGTGATATTATGAGTCTAAATACAAGTGATGAAGGGTATTATAATGGCAAAAAGTATGGTCAAAAAGGTGCAATGTGAGGTCCTAACAGGCTTGATGTGTTGGTGAATGTTTCCTTTTGAGTATCTTTAATTTCCTGCACATACAAGTAAATTCAGTTAATGTTTTTGTAAATCATTGTATATTTCTTATAGTTGTATCATCTATTCTTATATCTAGTTGTAACTCTTTGTCTTTAATCTTGTTGTAAAGTATCTTATTTATTTGTAACATTGTGTAATCTTTGTAATCAAACTCCCTCAAACTTTAGTTGATCCCTTGCCCAATCTTCGACACTAGTATTAGTTGTCCTAGGCAAAGGCACGCTTGTCATTTTCAATTGTTTCACATTGCATTGATTCCTTTGCAAAATAGGCTAGATTTTCCCCAAACCTTATAACTAATTAAAAAAAACTACTAGAACTTAACATTAATATCATCTAGAAACTAGGTTCTACCCCCCCTTGGCTTCCCTAGGATTAAGCCTAGATGAAAGACGTTCAAGTCAAAGTGACAGCGTGGGATTTGAACCTAGGCATTGTGCCTCCAAGGACACACTAAGTGAGCAGGACTTAGCTCATGTTTGCAAGTGTTTATAAGGACGAAAACATATTTGTCATCGTTGTCGTGGATAAGTCTTTAATCCTTGGTCTAAATGACTTAACTTATTTTTTCTAAGAACTAAACAATAAACTTTAGTCCCATTTTTTTTTTAACTTGGATTGGTTGTTTTTTTTTGCTTTATTTCCAAGTGGTGACTCCATTGAACAAATATCTCAAGTATACTACAAGGATCAATCCTTGTGGGCTGCTTGAAAGTCTTGGAGAAGAAGCACTCACTGATATCCAATTCTTGTTCCAACTTAATAATTTAACTTTTGTTTTCCTTCTTGTTTTTTCTTTGTTTGATGCTCTTGTTTGTTTGATAAACTTGGTCATATGGTGACACCACTTTACATGGCTTGTCATATTCCAGTGTTTGGTTGAATGGAAGAAGGAGCATGATTATTGGCTAGTTATTCCTCACAAAAAAATCTAAGTTGATAAAACTTGGGAAGGGGTCTTATGTGAGTCATCCTGGAAAAGGATGTTTTAGACACGTGTGGCTTCATTCCATCCATTGCATGGATGGTTGTAATGTATCTCTAACCGTTCTCTTTTATTTCAGTTTTGTATTATTTCATTCATTATGCTATTATGTACTTAGATGTTTGTTTTTGTATCATAGTTTCATTTTGGATTAATGTTGTTGTACAATATTTGTTTTTCTTTATGTAATTGTTGTTTATATCATTTCATTTGTCATATATATGTATATTTATGTTGGGTATTGGTGAGCACTCTTTTCTCTAGATGTTGGATTATTGTATGCTCTCATTCACAAGTGTGAAGATCAAACATGCGTCCCCATTTGGAGCCATATGTTGACCACCTATTCAACTAGGGGGTTAACTCCATGTACCATGAAGATATGCATCATCAGATGCTACTAAGTCAGAGACTTCCTGGTTGTACAAGGCATTTTTGGCCTCCAACACATTTTTTTGTAATTGGAATTTTCGCTCCTCTGCGTGGGATAATAATGTAATAAGTCTGCATGGATCATAGTTAGTTCAGTTACCTTAAGATTTATTCATTAAGAGAGTTCCTTTCAATGACAGTTTTTTTTCCTCAAGTTATTAATTTGGCCTAACTAGCCTTATTAATTTCCTTTGAATTTTTCACTCCCATAAATAATTCCTCCAAAGTGGCGAAAGGCATTCTAATGGTGTCATCCTTTGGTATCTAGTGTTTAGAAATTCTGTCGAGTCTAGATAGGTGTTTTTTAATTAATTAAAATTGCCTAAGGTTGGGTAATTTAATTAATTAATTTTTTATAAATAATGTAAAAACTAGGTCCTTGGGCTTTTGCTAGGGGTATTTGTACTCAAAATAAATGGAATGAGACCCCCTACACCCTTTGACCAAATTTTATCTCAATTGGACAAGTTTTGATAGGTCTTTGTCCATAGGGAGTCCAAGTTAGTCAAAACAACAGTTTTAATTGCTAAGCTTGACATGGTAAAAATGTCAATTTTTGTAATCTTGAGAAAATTGAGTAAAGTTAATGTGGGAGATAATGAGAAAACACTTTTCTAACCTTTTCCAACCATCACATCACCCGCTCACCTAGCCATTAAGCAAAAACGTCACTTTCCCTAGAGAGGTGTGCCTCCCTTCTTGAAAGTACCAAAAAAGTAAAAATATAATAAAAAAATTAATGGGAGACTTATTCTATCCCTTGGTGCACCTCCCTAGACCCTACAACTCATCATTTGACTTGTCAAATCCTTGCCAACTCACTCCAACTCATTTCCACTTTATCCATCCATGCCAAAACCCTAGAGTTTCCCCCCTTTCTTGAGATTCTCACTTTGGCTTGGGTTTTGAAAGTTGGCTCTCATTCAAGAGGGGTAACTTTGCCTTCCCAAGTATAAATAAGAGCCCTCACTCACTCATTTCCTCACCATCTCTTGAGCTATTGTTTTTCTACCATTTTCTTGCCTCATCTCTCTCTCATCTTTTCATCTTGCTTTCATTCCATCTTGCTCTTGGGGATCTTCGAGCAATTACTTGTTGCAACCTCTACATTTGATAATAAAAAAGGATTTGGAGGATTTGTAGTACAAGGATCGTGTCTTCATGCTTTATTGCATATGAATTGACATTGTTCTTTTGTGCACTTTGTGGAATATTGAGTAGATCTTTGAGTAAATTAGTTTTCTTAGATATGTTAGGCAATAGTGTAGTTGATGGCCTAAATATGTTGGATAGCTAATGATATAAATTAGTTTATGTTATTTTCTTATGCAAATCATATCTACTCTCATCTCACATTGTGTTTCAAAGTTTGCAGGTTGTTTCAAGGGTTGTGTTGGGATAGCTTCAAGCAATAAGTTACCCTCATAGCTCACTAAAACTCCATAGCTTTTCCCTTTTCATTTTTTGTTATATTTACATTCAAGTTTTGGTTGCTAACACTCTTAGATAGGTCATTTTATTACATAAATTTTTTAAATTTGTATGCAGAAACTTTTTGTTGAAAAACAAAAATTTTCTTGACTTTGTTGTGTGTGTTGCAGCATTTCCAACAAGCAATAGCTTGCTGGTTTTTGCAGGTTCTCACCAGGTCAAGGGGTTATGTTTCCCATTTGCAGTCACAACACACACCAAGGACCCTCCTTTTGAGTGGGTAACAAGACCTAGTCATTCTTCTCTCTTCTAAGCATTGTAAGCAAGCCCAAAGGGGTCCCCCAAGTGGCTTGACTTCTCTTTAAATTTCTGTTTTGTAAAGCTTATTAGTACCTACATTTTGGGTGAGAGTTTGGCAAAGCCACCCCCCAAAATCCTAAGGATAGGTTGTATATTTAATTTTCTACATAGTTTTTATTTCTTTGCCCCACTTGTCATTAGGACAAGGTTGTGTGGTTAGGAGTGCTTAAGTTTAGTTTATTTCCAACCCCCTTTGGCACAAAATAGGAAGGCTTGCCTACACCTTGTGCCATTTTGAGTGGTTTGTTCTCCTTGTTCTTTCATTTCAAATTTTTCTTTCCTTGTTGCCTATGGTTTGGATGAGAAGTTTGCAAAGCCAACCCCCAATATAGTATGGCTAGTTTATTTTATTATTTTCTATGATGTGCTTAATGTATTAAAATCATCTAGAAGTAGATATCACACAACTAAGTAATAGGTTAAGCCCATGGAGGCAAAGGTTTAAATTTCATGCTTTAAAGTTTCTTTTATTTTCAAATTTTATTTTCCAAGCATTTATCTTATTGCAAATGTTCATGGGCAAATGGTGGTGATTTAAGGAAACTCAATCTTTCTCATTGCAAGCTATTGTGGTTTTCCCTTTCATTCTTTTCAAGTAACATTTTGTGGGTAAACACTTCATTTTCTTACCAGTTGAACATTTCACTTTTGGGATTATTTCACACATTTCGAGCAAGTAAACTTCACATTTTCACATCCAAACACTAAAATTAACTTAGTCCATAGGCATAGTAATAAATTAGACTTAATAGGACACCTCTATTGACCCAACTTTTCCATTTAAATGAGGAATAGAGAAAGCAATGGAAGGTGATAGACCGGGCACGGTCTCGTGGTGCTCAACATCCTTTTTGGCACTACTATTTTCCCTTGGGATGACCTATGGAGCTAGGGTCGACCTTGTTGCCATACTTCTTGAGCACCCAACAATTATTTGATACAAGCGGGGGGAGTATTGTATTGACACTTAGCTAGGAGTCACTCTTCACATAATAACTCTTAATCAACTCCTTAATCCACTCTAAAACTTTGGGCATCGACTTGGTATATCACTTTTATGGTTGACACTTAAATAATCTTGCAAGAATTTTTCATTTCATACTTAGTTTTCATGCAAGTTTAATTTATGCGTCATGGATCAATATCTAAGTAGTCATAGTTGTGCTTTTGGACACTTTCCCTTCAAGCTTTTCTTTTTCAGTTAATTGGTGTTCATATCTTGGGTTTGGTCCGTCAAGAAGTTGCGCATCCTTTGGAGGCACCCTCGTGTTGGATCTTGTGTAAAAAAAAATTCCACTGAAAGTAGTCACAATAGAGTAGTGCATCCCTTTGGGAGACACTATATTATTGAGCATGCTTGGCTTGGTGTGTTGGTGAATGTTTCCTTTTGAGTATCTTTAATTTTCTGCACATACAAGTAAATTCAGTTAGTGTTTTTGTAAATCATTCTATATTGTTTATAGTTGTATCATCTATTCATCTTTTATATAGTTGTAACTCTTTGTATCTAATCTTGTTGTAAAGCAGCTTATTTATTTGTAACATTGTGTAATCTTTGTAATCAAACTACCTCAAACTTTAGTTGACCCCTTACCCAATCTTAGGCACTAGTCTTAGTTGTCCTAAAAAAAGGAATGCTTGTCATTTTCAATTGTTTCACATTACATTGTTGCCTTTGCATCATAGGCTAGATTTTCCCCAAACCTTCTAACTAATTAAAACCAACTCCTAGAATTTAAGGTTAATATCATCTAGAAACTAGGGTCTACCCCCCTTGGCTTCCCTAGGAGTAAGCCTAAATGGAATAGATTCAAGTCAAAGTGAGAGTGTGGGCTTTGAACCTAGGCATTGTGCCTCCAAGGACACACTAAGTGAGCAGGACTTAGCTCACGTTTGCAAGTGTGTATAAGGATGGCAATATGGCCTTCACTTGAAAAAATATGTCAGAGAACCATTTGGGCCAATCAATCTATGAAAATAAAATTATGGCCATTATTCATGATGTGAATCTTTGGCATCCTTATCTATTAGGGAAACACTTCAAAATTAAGACACATCATTAGAGCCTCAAGCATTTTATGGAGCAATGAATTTCATCCCCGGAGCAAAAAGAATGGGTGACCAAGATATTTGGATATGATTATGAGATAATTTACAAGAAAGGAAAAGAAAATGTGGTTGCAGATGCTCTTTCAAGGAAATATGAAGACAAAGGGTCCCTCTTTTCTCTATCCTTGATTGTACCAGATTGTCTCCAAGTTGTTCACTAGGAATGGCTGCAAGATCCCAAATTGTTGTGTCTGATCCAACAATTGCAAGACAATTCTCCAGTTTCTCTAGAGTTCTCTTGGCATAATGAAGATCTTCGCTAAAAGTGTCGTATATATTTAATAAACCAATCACAAATTAAATCCATGGTGCTTTCTAAGGTTCATTCTACACCCACAACTGAGCATTATGGGTTTACCAAAACCTATGACAAGTTCAAACGTTATTTTTTATGGGATGGTATGAAGCAGGACGTTTACACCTTTGTGGCAGAATGTGATGTATGTCAACACAACAAGGGAGAAATATTCAAATCCATAGGCACACTACAACTGCTTCCAATTCCACTTGCTATTTGGAGGGATATTTCTATAGATTTCATTGTTGGCTTACCTAAATCAGGGAATAAATCTATCATCACGGTGGTCATTGATCATCTTTCCAAATATGCTCATTTATATGCTCTTCAACACCCATTCACTACATCCATAGTGGCTCAAGTTTTCATGGATCATATCTTCAAGATTCATGGCATGCCTCATTCCATTGTCTCTGACTGAGATCCCACTTTAACCAACAATTTTTGGAAAGAATTGTTTATGCTACATGGAACCCAATTAAATCTCAACACATCATATCATCCCCATACTGATGGTCAAACTAAAGTTGTCAACAAGTGTTTGGAAACATATTTGAGGTGTTTTTCATATGAGAGGAAAAATTAATGGGCTCAATGGTTACCCCTCACTGAATGGTGGTATAACACTTCTTACCATACAACTACTTTCATGATTCCTTTTGAAGCAGTATATGGACAAAACTTGCCTTCATTTATCTCATACATGCCCAGTGTTTCGAAGGTCCAAGAGGTTGACCAAACTCTTACAGTTCGAGACACCATTCTTCATACCCTAAAAGAGAATTTGGTCATGGATCAGAACCACATGAAGAAAAAAGTAGATCAAGGTCACTTAGAATGTCAATTTTCTAAAGGGGACCAGGTGTTTCATCGATGAAAACCTTATAATAAGACTTCTCTTAAGGATGACCATTGCCATAAGCTGGCACCCAAATTTTATGGTCCTTATACAGTTCTTAACCATGTGGGATAGGTGGCCTATTGGTTATATTTTCCCAATAATTCTAAGCTCCATCCTATTTTTCATGTCTCCTGCTTAAATAAGGTGATTGGAAGTAAGTGCCAAACTCAAACTATGTTGGAAATGTTTAACAGGTTGTCATTGATGGCAAGTACAACAATGAAGATGGCATGAATACAGGAAGAATGTAACAGAAGGGCACTAGAAGTATTTTGGGAAGAAGCTGCAGAGCAACCTCGATAAGATCAGAAGAGATAGTGCAGAGGATGTTTGGTATGCTTAACAGGTAGCGTATTCTTGTCATTGATGGCAAGTACAACAGTGAAGATGGCAGGATAAGAAGGATAAAATCCCTTGGGGATTTAGAAGTGAAATCTCAGGAGGAACAGCTTCAAGGAGAACACGCGTAGCAAAGCTCAAGATACAGAAGTTCACAGAGGAGAAGGAAGACAAAGATCGAGAGTCGTTGGATCTCATTCAGAAATCCTGTCAGCCGTCAGATCGGACAGGAGCAGCATGAGGTTTACCATCGAGAAAAGCCAAGGTGAAATCTCGAAAGGAGGGTTGACTCATCGGGGTTTCACATATCGGGAATCCTGTGAGCCAATGCATTGTGGCATTGAAAAGCTTGAAACCCCGACGAATGGTAAGAATGAGGTCACGGGGATAGCGGTCATATGGGCTAGGAGCCTAGCCAGGAGAGCTAGTGCGTAAAGAGCGTGTTGGGATTTGAGGGATCACGAATCCTGAGGACATACATGTTTCGACATCGGAAAGTCCGAAACCCCGATGAGGAGGTTTTGGATGCAGTCATATAGGGGAAGGTCACGTGGACCACGAGCTCAGCCGGAGGCCTCACAAATCCCGAAAGTAGGAGGACCGTCCAACTCAGGGGATTATGTGGACAGTTTATCCGACTCCCTGTCGGAGTTACGAGGATCGCGAGTTGGAGATGTCAAAGAATATTGACATCAAGAATCCCGAAATCGCGATGTGTGAAATCCTGACTGAACCTGAACCGTCAGATCAAGATGTGATCTAGACCATTGACCCAACTCACGTCAGCAGACCATGCCAGCTAGGGACACATGGCACAATCAGATAATGACAAGTGTCAGACTGATTCAACATTTCAGGCACATGTAAGTCACGAATCAGAGTGACACGTGGCAGTATTCAACACGTGTCAATCCACGTATGATGTTAGCAAATCGACACCACGTCGGAGTTTCGAGGATCACGTGTTGGAAATGTCAAAGAAATAATGCAACAGGAACCCCGATTTTGCGATATGCAAATTCACGATTTAATCGCAGCCGTTAAGTTAAGAAGTGACCTGGACCGTTGATCTGATTTCTTCATTGAGTATCGGGGATTGGGACTTTGAAGTGACAAGAACACTTGACATCAAGGATGTCGAAATCGCGATTTAATCACAACCGCTGAATAGATATCAGATCTGGACCGTTGATTTAACTCCTTATCGGAGTTTCGTGAATTGGGACTTTGAAGTGACAAAAACACTTGACAACAAGAATGCCGAAATCGCGATATGCGATATGGTGATTCAATCGTAGCCATTGGATCGAGAATGAATCTAGACCGTTGGTTCAACTCCGTGTCAGAGTTTCGTGAATCACAATATGGAGAGACAAAAGAAACAATGAAACTTGAATTACAAATTTGTGATAAGAGAAATTGCGAAAGCGCCTTATGCATAAGGCTGTGGTCACAACCCTTGGTCACGAGAAGAGAAGGAGTCAGTCCAGATAAGCTCCATATCAGATTTTCAGGGATCGCGACTTCGAGAGACAAGAACACAAATGCTGAAATGCCGAAACCCAATTTAAAGGAAAAATTAATAAATCTCATCCAACAACGTAGATTAACCTGAAGGAGATCTGAGGGCTACTGTTGCACGACACAGTGAAACTGCTAGAAACTATTGATGGTTTCTACCAAAGGATGCGAAGACACTTCGGGATGACTGATAGGGGAGGTGAAGATACTCTGAGAGGAATGAAGATGTTCGTGGAGGCGATTGACAGCTGATGAGCATTGAGGTCTGTAACTAAAACAGAGAAGGCGTGTTCGACTTTCATAGAGAAGACGAAGAGTCTAAAACTGCCATAGAGGCTGAGGAATATTAGTATGACATACAATGATGCTGGACACATGGGGTGAACCACCAGAGAAGCTGAAGAGTCATGATGATGATCAGATAGAGCACTCGAGAGGTGGAGGATAACAATGCGGAGTCAACATGCAGAGGCATTGCAAACATTGCATGCACAAGGTGCACAGAAGCTATAAATACATGGTACAGAGAAGATATTGGATTGTCATTGTTGTTGGTGTTGCTGTGGTCGCTGTGTAGAAGGATTGAAGTGTGAGCAAGGAGGCAGAGCGCAGAAGTAGAAATGCACAGAAGAGGAATTGTGCAGGGAATTGACATGGCACACAGAGCATACAAAGAAGAAGAACCAGCAGTGCAAGTCATGTGTGCAGGAAGGAAATGAGGTAGACAGAGTAAAGAAATGCAATAGAATAGTAATGAGTCTGGTAAGCCATTGTTGAACATCTTATCACTGTAATAAGTTTCAGTAGAAAAGATTAATATTTCAGGGTGGTTGGGAGGTTCTTGGGAGGACTGTTGTCCTCAGAGGTTCAAGTGGGTGCTTGAACACAGGGATTTGTAGCTTCCATCTGGTTGCAACCAGAGAAACTAGGGTGGCAGGGTGGTGCAAGGGAGAACTCTTGTTCTCTGTTATACAGGTTGGTGCCTGTATGATTGGAAGTTGGTGCTTCCATCCAGTTGGTGCTGGAAACACTCAGGGAGTTGGTTCTTCCTTCTAGTTGGTGCTAGAGAAACCAGGGAGTTGGTGCTTCCTTCTAGTTGGTGCTAGAGAAACCATGGAGTTGGTGCTTCCTTCTAGTGGGTGCTAGAGAAAATAGAGAGTTGGTGCTCTCAACAAGTTGCAGCTTGCAAAACAGAGGTTGTAGCCTCATTATGAGTTGGTGCTCATATGTATGATAATGTAAAGAATCTAATTATTACTTATCATATAAAGAAAAAGAGGTTTTACCCTGTATGGGTTTCCTCAGAAAATATCTGTCTCTGTGTTTCTCATATATGTGACTGATGCTGAATGTGCCAGTGTTTATTTGTCTTCATTATTGTGATCATCATTCAGTGTTTCTGGAAAAAGTTTTAAAAGAAACATAATTGTTTAATCTCAGTAACAACTTATTCACCCCCCCCCCTCTCAGTTGTCCAACAATTGGTATCAGAGCCGGCCCCCTTTTATCTAAGGGTAGATCCTAGAGCTTAA
>ML790738.1:34163-48182 GCA_009831015.1 Picea engelmannii | reverse complement strand
GTAGTTCTTTTACCTTTATATGTTTGTTTGCCTTTTGAGTAACCTTCATCATTTCTCTTTTTCTTATGAGGACATTTGTTAGCAAAATGACCAATACCATCACAATTAAAACAAATTAAAGGAATCTTACCTCTGTACCTACCATTGGTTCCCTTCTTCAGTCTTTTGACGAAGTTGGACACTTCTTCATCATCTTCCGAGACGTTGATGTTGTTGCTATATTCTTCTTGTTCCTTTTTCTTTTTCTTTGATCTTTTGGATGCTTTGAAGGATGCTTCTTTTACATCTGGATTTTCCTGTTCAGTTCTCATCTCATATGCTGTGAAGATTCCATGCAGTTCATCCATGCTTATTGAGTTTAGATCCGATCTTTCTTCTAGTGCTGATATATTAGGGTTGAATCTCATAGGAAGAGATCTTAGTACCTTTTGAACAATTACAGATTCTTCAATTTCTTCTCCCAATCCTATGACTGCATTCATTGTTTCATCGACTCGTAAGAAGTAGGCTACAATATCTTCATCTTCCTTCATTTTTAGTTGTTTGAACTGACGTCTGTAAGTTTGAAGCTTTGCTATTTTGACTTTTGGATCTCCTTCATAAATATTTCAAAGCTTGTCCCAAATCTCTTTAGCAGATTTACAATGTGAAACTTTGGTGAATATTGTATCACTGAGACGATTCAAAAGTGCATTTATGACTTTGGAATTATACTCACCAAGTTTCACTACTTTGTCATTTGTTGGTGGAACTGTTGGTGTTGTGTATCCATCTGCAATTGATCGGCAAAATTGAAATCCCTATGCCTGTATATATGCCTTCATCCTTATGCTCCAAAAAGCATACTTCTGTCCATCAAAATGTGGTATTCCATTTTTATACGAGTTGGTACTCTCCATGATCTACCTTTCAGTGGTTAAACTGATTTCTGAAGGAACCTGCTCTGATACCAATTGTTGGATTACTGAGAGGGGAGGTGAATCAGTAATAATGTAATTATAATCCTTTTTATTCAAATGTTATATCAATGTAGAATTATTATCCAATAATGAATAGTAATAAATAAACAATCATACACATACACAGTACACCAGTGTTTTACGTGGAAAACCAAATCGAGAGAAAACCACGGAATGATTTTTCTTATATGTCTTTAAGAATTACATTCATTGGAAGCACCAACTTCCTCTGTTTTCCAGCTGCAACTAGAAGGAGGCTCCAACCCCCTAGTTTCTCAGGCTACAACCTGAGGGAATATCCAACTCCCAAAATCTCTAGCTACAACCAGAAGGAGTCTACAACCCCCAATGTTCTTCGGCTACAACCACCTGTCCTTGCCCCGTCCTACCACCCTGAAGTAGAAGTAGAATGATGGAACCACTGTCACACTATCACTGTGACATATACCGCTGTAAACCTGTACCAATAAATATGAACCATGCATCAACCTGTAATCAACCTGTACCATAAAAAAGTGCATCAACCATGCACCAACATGTAATCAACCTGTACCATAAACAAGTGCATCAACCATGCACCAACCTGTAATCAACCTGTACCATAAACAAGTGCATCAACCATGCACCAAGTATGTTCCAAACATGTTTCAACTACTCATCAACTATTAATCATCAATATGTACTAACATCATCAACTATACACTTCATGTATGTGTCAACTCATCAACTACTTGTCTCAACCATGTACTCAACATGTGCCACAACCAAAAGACCTCATCCATTTTATCATCCAAATATGCTTTGTACCTCCATAATAGACCTAGTGTATATGATCACATTCTTGCAAACCTTCCATAACTTTAAAAATAAGAGACTATCATTTTCATCAAAATTTTCTTTAGTCTCACATGCCTAGTTTTGGATTAGTCAACAACCCTAAATTGAAGTAATCATAACTTTGAACTTGTAATTTATAAATACCTTAAACTGATACACAATATTATTCATTGTTTTTTATGCAATTCCTCCAAGTGGCACTACTTGGAACCTCTCAGAAAAGGATTTATAGAAAAAATGGCATACCTTGCTGAATTCTGGCTTATTCTAGAGAGAGACCTTGTAGAGCGTGCCCCACAAAAAATATTTGATGAAATGATATGAAAATATTAAAAATAATACTACTAACTTTACCCTAACCAACACATTTGGTCTCACTTAATTTGGATCTGTTATGAAGAAGTTATGATGTTTTTACCCGAAACACCTGATTTTGACTAGTTTCAGGACTGACCATAAACCCTATTTTCCACAGAGTGTAACTCCCAAAATAAAATGACACACAAGCTGAATTTTTAACCACAGATACTTGGATATGTTTTCTCACTTTCACAGAAATTTCAGGATCTGAATCATTATATAAACAAATTTAGAGTGAAAATGGTGAGATGACCTGAAAATAACATACCTTAGAAAGCACCATCAAAAGAATTTATCCTTCCTTGCATTTCGGCCTTCTTTTCTTCACTTTCCTCATAATTTCGGCTTAGATATCATTTGTATACCTCAAAGACCTATAGATATAAAATATTCTCAAGTGTGTTTCAAATGAGAGAGCCTTGCCTCTTATTTATACTCTCCAAGTAGCTTGCTTAAAGATCTTCTAGGTCACTTGGCCCCACTTTCCTTATTTTAGGGTTGGGTCCACTTCTAATTTCTCCATTAAAATTATTATTGAAATAATTTATTTTGTATTCACTTTGAATTACAATACAATCTCACTTCACTTTATTATTTACCTTTTAAAATCTCTTAAACCACTTTGATTACTTTAGATGACATATGAGGGTCCTCCAACTTCGTAAGGCCATAACTCTCAAACCGTGAGGAGTTATGTGACGTTCTAAATACCACCAGAAATGGCATGAAAAGAAATATCCATCTAGGATATTTTCCTTGACAAATTCACTTTCCTTCATCTCATTATTCCACAATTAAGCATGGGTTCTCTTACTCCACAAAGCGTCTTCCCGTGAGGGATTTCACCATAAGGGTACCACTTTGGAGTTCATCCATATTTACTTGTTATCAACCATGAAAAAACAATAATGAGTCATATTTACATCAAACACTATTGGGTCCATTACCCAAACCTTTGTTCTATAGGTCTTTCTTCAAGGGTTGACATCAATGACAACCAACCTTAATCAACAGTCCGGACTTGTCAAGATGAGATTTTTGACTGTTGATAATGTCATCCAAAACTTTGGAGTTGTTCTACATATTTTTATTTTGAATATACTTTCTTAATGTGACAATCTCTGCTTCCAAATTTCTAATGATCTTGTCTTTTTCTTCTAGTTGTTCTTTGAGTTCTTCTTCAATTCTTTTATCTTCTTCTATTTGAACCTTCAAATTTGTGATCATTTGTTCTAGTTCTTTAGTGTCTTGTTTCTTGTCTAGTTCTGCTTGTAGTTTCTTTTTTTTCTTCTTTTCTCTTCCGATAAATTCTATGGCACACATTAATTCCTCTCGGTAGTCAACTTCTTCCTCTTCAATTTCTTCTTCGACTTCTTCATATTCTTCTTCGGCTTCTTCATATTCTTCTTTGGATTTTTCATTTTCTTCTTCAAAGTCATCTTTATCAGAGTCTTCTACTGCCATGAATAGAACTCTTTCTATCTCACTGTCACTGACTTCATCTTCATCTGATGATGAGATGTCTTCTTTGGTGCATAAGCTTTTCTTGAAAACTTTCTTTGTGGTTCTTTTTCCTTTATATGTTTGTTTTCCCTTTGAGTAACCTTCATCATTTCTCTTTTTCTTATAAGGACATTTGTTAGCAAAATGACCAATACCATCACAATTAAAACAAATTAAAGGAATCTTACCTCTATAGCTACCGTCAGTTCCCTTGTTCAATCTTTTGACAAAGTTGGCTACCTCTTCATCATCTTCCGAGACATCACTACTACTGCTATGCTCTTCTTTTTTCCTTTCCTTTTTCTTTGACTTTTTGGATGCTTTGAAGGCTTCTTATTTTATATCTAGATTTTCCTGTTCAGTTCTCATTTCATATGCTGTGAAGATTCCATGTAATTCATCCATGCTTATTGAGTTTAGATATGATCTTTCTTCTAGTGCTGATATCTTAGGGTCAAATCTCATAGGAAGAGATCTTAGTACTTTTTGAACAATTACAGATTCTTTGATTTCTTCTCCCAATCCTATGATTGCATTTATTATTTCATCAACTCGTAAAAAGTAAGCTGCAATATTCTCATCTTCCTTCATCTTAAGTTGTTTGAACTGACCTCTGTAAGTTTGAAGATTTGTTGCTTTGAATTTTGAATCTCCTTCATAAATATTTTGAGGTTTGTCGCAAATCTCTTTAGTGGATTTACAATGTGCAACTTTGGTGAATACCATTTCACCAAGACCATTCAGAAGTGAATTTTTGGATTTGGAATTATTATGATCGAGTTTCACTGCTTTGTCATTTGTTGGCAAAACTATTGGTGCTATGTATCCATCTACAATTAATTGCCAAATTTCAAATCCCTTTGCTTGTATATATGGTTTAATCCTTATTCTCCAAAATGATCTACCTTTCAGTGGTTAAACTGATTTTTGAAGGAACCGTCTCTGATACCAATTGTTGGATCACTGAGAGGGGGGTGAATAAGTAATAGGGAAATTTAATCCTTTTTAACCATATAATCCAAGTGTTATATCAATGTAGCATTATCATCCAATAGCTGTATATTAAATAAGTAATGAACAAATGAACAATCATACACATACACAGTACACCTGTGTTTTACGTGGAAACCCAAAGTAGGACAAAACCACATAAAGTTTTTTCTTATATGTCTTGAAGAATTACATTCATTGGAAGCGCTAACTTCCTTTGTTTTCTAGCTACAATTGGAAGGAGGCTCCAACCCTCTTGTTTCTCAGGCTACAACCTGAAGGAAGCTCCAACTCCCCTATTCTCTGGCTACAACCCCCTATGTTCTCCGAATACAACCGGAAGGTGGCTACAACCACCTGTCCTTGCCCCATCCAACTTCCCTGAAGTAGAAGTAGAATGATGGAAACATTGTCACGCTATCAATGTGAGATATACCATTGTAAACCTGTACCAATAAACCTAAACCATGCATCAACCTGTACCTCAACCTGTAATCAACTTGTACCATAAACAAGTGCATCAACCATGCACCAACCTGTACCAAACAACCTGTAATCAACTTGTATGATAAACAAGTGCATCCAACCATGTACCAAGTATGTACCAATCATGTGTCAACTACTCATCAACTATGACTCATCAATATGTACCAACATCATCAACTATACACCTCATGTATGTTCCAACTCATCAACTACTTGTCTCAACCATGTACCCAACATGTACCTCAATCAAAATACCTCATCAATATCATCATCCAAATATGATTTGTAACTCTGTAATAGACCTGGTGTATATGATCACATACCTGCAAACCTTATTTAACTTTAACAACAAGAGACTAGCATTTTCATCAAACTTTTCTTTTGTCTCACATGACTAGTTTTGGATTAGTCAACAACCCTAACTTGAAATAATCATAAATATGTACACGTAATTAATAAAGATATGAAAATGATACACAATGTTATTCAGTGTGTGTTATACAATTCTTCCAGGTTTCACTACTTGGAACCTCTCAGGAAAGGAGTTATAGCAAAAATGGCATACCTTGCTAAATTATGTCTTATTCTAGAGAGTGACCTTGTAGAGCGTGCCCCACACGAAATATTTGTTGAATGGATATGAAAATGTTACACATATACTACAGAATGTACTCTAACCAACACATTTGGTATTACTTAATTTGGCTCTGTTATGAAGAAGTTATGACGTTTTTACCCAAAACACATTTTTTAGACTAGTTTCAGGACTAGCCACAAACCTTATTTTCCATGGAGTGTAACTCCAAAAAGACAACGACCCACAAGATGATTTTTTTACCATAGATACTTGGATATGTTTCCTCAATGGATTATCAATTTCATAGTTTGAATCATTATATAAAAAAATTTATTGCGAAAATGGTGAGATGACATGTAAATAACATACCTTAGAAAACATCATCAAAATAATTTATCCTCCCTTGAATTCCGTCCTTCTTTTCTTCACCTTCCCTCTGAAATTTGGCTTAGATATCATTTGGTTACCACATTCACCTATGTATATTCAATATTCTCAAGTGTGATGTAAAATTAGAGAGCCTTGCCTCTTATTTATACTCTCCATCTTCTAGGTCACTTAACCCATTTCTAGGTCACTTAACCTATTTCTAGGTCACTTAACCCTTTTATAGGTCACTTAACCTATTTTCCTCATTTTCATGGTTAACCACTTTCCATAATTAGAAAATTATCCATTACTTTATCATTTAAATATTCCTCCTTGACTTTGTCACCTCACTTTATCATTTAAATAATCTTCTTTGATTTTGTCAGTTCACTTTATTATTTAAATAATCCTTCTTGACTTTGTCACTTTACTTTATCATTTAAATAATGATTTCTTCTTCGCAAGATCTTTTACTTCTTTGAACTTTTGGGGCTTCAAGCCAACATATGAGGGTCCTCCAACTTCGTAAGGCAATAAATCTCAAACTGTGAGGAGTTATGTGACATTCCACATACCACCAGAAATGGCATGACATGTACGATTCATATAGAATAGTATTACCTTAAAATATATTAAAACTCATACCATTATACATGAAACAACCTTGGGTCCATTACCCAAACCTTTGTGCTACCAAGATTCGCTACCAGACTTTCTTCAAGGGTTGACATCAATGACAACCAACCTTAATCAACAAGTGTATCTCCTATACACTTTAGATCAATACATTTGTTACTCTATTTTCATTTCTCTTTATGAGTTTGATCTAGAAATCAAACTCTCTAATAAATGCCATTCATCTGGAATGTATAGCATTCAACCATGGATGATCAAATAGGAATTTCAGAACAAAATGGTCTGTCACCAAGAAAAACCTTCTTTCAAGCTAGTAATTCCTCCACATCTTCAATGCATGAACTATCGTTGCAAGTTCCAAATCATGGGTTAGATACCACTGCTCATGCTCATTTAACTTTTGTTACTCATAACATATCACTTTTGGTTTTTGCATAAGAACTCCACTGAACCCTTCCTTGAAAGCGTTAGTGAAAAACAAGAAATATTTCTTAGGGTCTGCAATATTGAAAACACGAGTGTTGGTCAAAAGATGCTTTAGCTTCTAAAAGATGGATTCATACTCTATTGACCATACAAATTTATTATCCTTCTTCTGTGATGAAGTAATTGGATTCCCAATCTTGGAAAATACCTTAATGAATCTCCTTTAATATCCAACTATTGTGATAGGAAACAACAACCCTCCATTTTCTTGTACATTTGCTTTCAAAGCCCCCTCCAAGCAAATTGATCCCGCTTTTATTCTTCTTTTAAAAAAATATTTACTTGATTATCTTAATGATTTCGTCTGACTCTAAGTAATTCATTTATGTCTTCTCAGCATGGTTGGGATTGCAAGTTCATTTCCAAGTACTTAGGAAAATTTTGAAAGTTCGTGGTCCTCGAAAAAGTTAATTTAAACTCCTCTGGTGTACACTCGAGGAGTTCCCTCCAAATATTCCATTAGACACCAAAACACTCCCCATGAAAAATTCTAAAACACCAAATGTTCCACCGCATAACTTTATATTAACTCCTCCAGTTTGATCAAAGGAGTTCCTACAAACTCCTCCGATCAAACCTAAGGAGTTCTTGTATTCACTTCTTTACCATCATGTGAATTTCTACCAACTCTTCCGTTTTGACAGGAGGAGTTCATTTCTTCCTCTTCATGACCACTGATTCACTTTATATCAAGTCCTCCAGTCTATACCAAGGACTTTAATAAAAATTCCTTCAGTGTATACCAAAGGAATTCCCATAATTTCCTCCGGTATAAATGTACAATTACCACCCATGCATTTAGTGTGCCCAATGCCTATACGAGAAGTCACTCACCCATCATTTCTTCACCTTTGTTCATAGTGTGACCGAAAAAGGACCCTCAACCAATCTCTCCACCACCCACCTGGAACTTGTCCAGGTAAGCCATAATCTACCTGACAATGTTACACTTTTAGAGGTTAGGATAATTATAGGGTCATGGTTTGTTCATTTAAATTATGAGTTAAATATCCCACTCAAATCTGTGATTTTCATCCCTTCCTCATGCCCTCGACTCTTCAACCAGTCCCCTTTTCACCTCATGGCCCTGAATTTTCTCTGTTCACTCATCCCATTAGTTTCTTACATCCCCAGGGCCATAGTCATGAGCTTATTTCTAAACCTTTGAGCTAACTTAGCCTATTTTATAATTCCATATTCATTTCTTGTTACCACTTTCCACTAGGGATGGCAGTCTCCTAAGCTAAACCTCAAACCTTCCCCGGTGAAGTTTTCCTAATGTATGAAACCCTAAATTTTTTTAACCAAGACCCTAGAAAGTCTCTAGGTCCGAATTTCATCAAGGGTGTTTCCCAATTTAGATCTCTCAAATGAATACAAACTTTCATGACCTTAATACTTGAAACTAGAAACCAAGATCGAACCCTAGTATGAGACTTAATGAAAATTTGAAAAATATGTTTTATTAAACTAGGAGATTTTTTATGAAATATTTTGATATAACCAATGATGTTAACACCAAGTCTCTTGGTCTAACTGGAGATTTTCATATGAAATTTCCCGATCCAACTGGAAGACTTAATACAAACTCCTTCGATATTCACTAAAGGAATTGACACAAATATCTTTGGTTTCCATACTCACACACTGGCACACTTCACATGATTTTCATCTATTTGTTCAGTGACTCTTTTATGAACTTCCCTGGTGTATTTGACACCTTTGGTATGAATTTCTCTGGTGCACATTGGATCCTTTTCTGCTAAATCTTTTAGCACACAAAGAAAACCCATCGATGTTATTTCCATAAAATCTCCTAGAATCTACCATCGCTTTTCACACCAACTTCTCTTATGTATGTAACAACCCACCAATCCAGTTAATATTAACTCCTCTGATAACCATCATAGAAATTTGTACGAATTGCTCCAGTTTTAAGATTTTTGACCTTTTCGACCTAGATTTTTCTTGTCCATTTTCATTAAGACTGAAACATTCACAATGCCTACTATTATAGTGTCTTCTTCAGATGATGATCTTCCACCTAGCATCGAATTGAGTGAATCCTTGGGTGGTTTACATGGCTACTTAGATAGACTTATTTATATGCATAAATAATTGTTGATCCAACCATGTCCATGTTTTTATTTGATTTTGCATTGCATTGATCTCATATTTTTCTTTGTAGATTCAAACATGTCCACAAGGAAGAAGGAAGCCAAAAAAGCACCTTTCACCGAGGCCTCCGAGAGTGGTCACCAAATCGGAGATGAGTCAGACATTGTCAGGGTAATGTACAATGACACTTCCAGATTCCGAGAAAATGGAGAAGATGCACTCATATGGGGTGACATCCATCATATTTTAAAAAACATAACTTTGTTATTGATGTTGAGGACTAGGATGAACTCAATATTTTTAGGAACATTAGAAAGTATGGAATACATAGGGTAGCATCATGTGTTGTTGTATTCCCCTACGATGATGACAACGCCTGGATACTTAAACATGTGGAATTAGGGAACATATATATCTATAATGCGAGGGGAGAAACTATAACAACATTCTTTCCTGAAGACCTATCCAAATGATATCATGTAGAAAATGGGTCTAAGAGCTAGATGAAAAACTTCTTGGTGAATTCAAGAATACATACAAATAACTATGACCCATATGGTATAATCTAGGTAAGCAATTCAAGCTCAGACCCACTATAGGATACCCCACGACCATGCTAAGAAATCCTTATCAATATATGGTGGCCATGTTATGCAGGTTGTATGGAGAGCCAGATGCATGCAAATTCCCCTTATCAGACATGCCATTGATTTAGTATTGTGCAGAAAAAGGATCATCATTCAACTGGGATGACATCCTCTCAACAAACCTAGTATAATCCATCACAGCGATTGTAGAAGCCCTACTTAGGAACTTCTTTTGTTTCCACATGTTCTCTTACCTCATAAAAATCATGTGTGTATCCCATCGATAATCGAATATGGGTTGGGCATGGAAGCCAACAGACATAGCCATTTATATATATTGTAAAGTGCTATGGGATCACAAGTACAAAACAAAGTAAGAAAATATCTGTGAGCATTTCCTGGCCCCGTTATATGAGTTCATTTTATGCACACCAACCCGATGTATGACTAAAAAAGAAATATCTATCATCAAGAGGATTGGGGATTAGTACTTGATGGAATACGACACTTATATTAGGGTATATAGGGCTATGAAAGCACCCTATCTACTTCCTCGAGGTTGATTTTTTGTATCTTCAGGTGGTATTCCCACAAGAGACTAAGGTGTTAGGCATGTGAGAATCTTCACTGGCACCATATCATACTTTTGTTTTAGTTAAATCGGGCCTTGTATGAGGTTAGGGATTCATGGGTAATTTGATGGGATTTGTGGTCTTGTGTGGGGGTGACACACCCACAAAGATGAATAAAAAATTCTAATTAATTGTTGAGTTTAGGAAGGGCTCCTAAACTCACTCATTGGACTTGTATATAAAGGAGAGAAGTTATCATACATGAGAAAAAACTTTTTCTAGGGAGTATGGAAATAGTGGCAAGGAAATTTATGCACCTAGGCGATCTAGCCTAGGGTTTCTAGATCAAATATGGAAAGTAAGGAAGGATGCATGTGCGAAGGAAGCCAATTTTTTTGTGCATGTACACGGGTTGCAATGGGAGCAACAAAGAACATATGTAGGTTGCATTGTGAACAATCATGTACATCTATACATAGTTTTTATAAATAGGTGTAGGTCTGTATAGTGTGATAGGTGACATCAATAGGTTGTACAGGTGGTTTTCGACATATTTTTGGGCAAAATATATTTCCAAGATATTTGTTGAGGTTTGTTTTTCTGATTTGTATGGTTATTGGAGGACACTGTTGTTCTCATATTTTGTTGATATTTGTATTGGTTGGGAGGGACGGTTTTTCCCTCAGGATTGGTGGAATTGACAAGTCTACAAAACTAAAAATTTTGTCTCATATGTGTTGATGAATCATCTATGATATTTTGTTTTTCTGCTGCATATAATTTCAGTCAATAATTTTCAGTGTAAAATAGTTTAGTGATAACAACTAGGGTTTTACTGTTAGATCACTAGGAAGCGATTTTCAGTTCTAAAAATTAGTCACATAGAGTTTCATGTGAAAATTAACATGGTTTTAGAGCTTGGGAATTGAAGAGAAGGGGATCGTTTTGAGACACTTTTATTGGATACAACACTATAGGAGTGTTTCTCTTGTTTTATATAGCAAGATTTGCCTCACCCTATGCAATCTTTTCGAGAAGACCTTTTTCCATTTTCCCATGTAGACTTATCTTCCTTGTTTATAAAATCTAGAGCCAAAAATAAATATTTTTCCACATATACGCATCTTGCACACTATACAGCATGTGTAAACACAAGCTGCTTCACCACAACCAGCGTACATCGATATTTGTGCTAGAAAATGAAAATTAATGTTGGGTTTCAATGTCACGACAGGAGATCTATGATCCTTGGCCTTCCATATATTGGAAATGTTTTGACTTGGCCCTTCAGTTCCATTTTGAAAGTTATAAATGGGCCAATTCCAAGATATGGAAATATGAGAAAGAATTCAAATTTGAGAGCAAAGTTACTCTGGAGGAATTATTTACTTCATATTGAGTCTGCATCCCTTTGTCCTTTAAGTTTGAACACAGTGTTCAGCCCCCAAGCTCTTCCCTTATTGATTGAGAACCTCATTGTTTCTCTCTTATGATCTTTCCTTTGGTGGAGGATTGAAGTGGTGGAGGCTCATCTAGAAGGAACTTAGTTTCTCGGTTCCAAACCGTACCAACACGGAATTTTGTAACACTTTCACTTCTGTTGATCATATATTAATAGAAATACTCTTTTCCCATCCAATTGATATCTTGAAAATATTTGAATTATTATTCCATGGGCATATTTGTCTTGTTTATTAATGGATTATGCTATTGAATGTGATAACTTTATATAATATCACCATATTCTTGCTTTACTTGGTTGTTGAGGACTAGTTGCATCTATATTGCTTTGGGTCAAGTGCTCAATGGTGGACTTCATCGAACATCTAGATTAGGTAGGAATTTTATCTAGTCTTGCTAGCATATTTGTTTATATAGCATACTTGAGAAGAGATTTGATTTATGCAGTCATTTCCATCTGTTGTGGTTTACCCTATCCATAGTGAGATTTTCCTCGTAACAAAATTGGCGACCATACTAGGGATTGAATCTTCTTTCTTAGTGTTTGGAGGAATTTTCTCCTTAGATTGCTTTCGTTCCTATTGTGTTTCTTGTCATATCATTTCTTGACAACCTCTGTTCACTCTGGGTATGAGTTTTTAGCCTTTCTCCCTTGCCTAGCCTTGTTTTGAAACATATACATGCTTTTTCCCCTAATAGTTGTGTACATACGCAGGCTGACCCTCTATAAGATGCATATATATGTTATGTTTGCCCAAACAGTTGTGTACATCCGTTTTCCTGGATTGTTTGCTTGTTCTGGTGGTTGCTAGGTGGGATTTGATGTTTGTTGATCCTTCTTAGGTCTCTGTGGTTCATGTTAAGTGCTTGTGGGATGACGAGAAACCTATCTTTGGTTGAATTTCTTGGCAGAGTCTTTCTCATCATCTTTTCATTTTGATTGCCCTTGTAGATTGGGCTGGGTGTTTTTATTCTTGGTATCCTACTTGAGTTATCCCTTTCTATACACATTAGAGTTATATATCAAGTTTCCCTTTCAGTCCATGGATTTTCATTTTTATTATATTGATAATACAAAAAAAATAGGCATTTTGCATTTCTTGGCATTTGGGTCTTTTTGAGTCCTTATCATTAGTTTAGTGCATGTAATGAAAGATTTCATTTTTACTTCTGAATTGCATAGTTGAAATTGAAAATTGCATTGGTTTTTAGAAGCATATAATTCATTGAAAGTTAAAGTTAAGAATTTGCATTATTTTCATATTTACTTTTCTTGCAGAATCATAACATCATGAGTTTCACTACCATACCCCTTTTGAGTAATCACAACCACTAAAATTAATGCTATAATTTAAAATTGATTAGTCACAATTTTATTTTCTAGGGTGCAAAAACTAGCTTAGGATTTAGTGCCTTGTAATAGGATTTTGTGAGTAAATTTATCCAAGGCAATTAAATCAACATATGTGTTTGAGAAAGGGAGTGGAGAAATCCATTGTATAATTGGTAATATCAGGAGGCTCCACTCACACCAGAGTTAATCATGAGGTCGCATGAAGTTAGTTGAAGGGATATCCCCCTGATACCTTCCTAGCTTCAGAGATATTTTTGGGGATCTATTCGTATATGGGGATATTGCTAGTGCGTTTACCTCTGTGAGAGGTGATACTTTCAAGGTTTCAGGCTCTTATACCCTGCCCATACGATGGACCTGACTTTTGACTGATCACATGTGCATCGGTGTTGACGAGCGAAATTGACCGCTCGTCAACTGGAGGGGTGGATCCGGTCCGGGGTTGTCTAAATAACCCAAGCCGTTTGGATTAATCCACTCTGACGAGTTTAGCGGCTTCGTTAGCCGATCTAAGTCCTAGGAAAATGAAATAAAAACTAAGCTAAAGAAACTAATCTAAGTGAAAAAACAACTTCTGCAAACTATAGTCCCCGAGGTGTAGGACAGTCGGTGACGGAGTGTGTTGTTAAGCCACTCCGTGATGTTAAAGTCACCGGTTCGAAACCTGCGGGGACAAAAAATCCAACCATGTTAAGGGTTGGTGTGGCTCAGGCCGGGTGCGATC
>ML790738.1:0-24600 GCA_009831015.1 Picea engelmannii | reverse complement strand
TATTTTTAGTACGCAATTTATGTCCTGTGTCGGCTTGACTGCTAGCTGTCAGGACTCGTGTTTCAGCATCGTGGCGGCCTCCTCTGTGTCTCAGCATCTTCTGAACTGAGTGCCAGCTCCGTGTTTCAGCATCTGCATGAACCCTGTAACTGCTTCGTGTTTCGGCATATGCATCCTCGGACTGTGTAGCAGCTCCGTGTTTCGGCATCTGTATTGAACCGTGTAGCTGCTTCGTGTTTCGGCATATGCATCCTCGGACTGTGTAGTAGCTCCCGTGTTTCAGCATCAGCTCAACAGCGGCTTGGGCAGTTCTTTGTTTCAGCAATGGTCTGAAATACTATTCTGCAAATATGGACACTTCTGCACTTCTAATCAATGGTTAGGTTCAAAAGTAATGTAAAGTATTATGCAAAACGGATTAAGCATAAAATAATGAGAAAGGACGTTGTATACCTTGGAATGATCAGATGAAATGATAGTATAAGTCAAAATGCAGGTGATGAAGGGTAAAATAATAGCAAAAAGTATGGGCAAAAAGGGTACAATATGTGGTCCTAACAGCTTCGTCGTGTACCAGCTGAAGTATCTGGGTCACTTCTATGACTTTAATCTGGATGGCATGGACCTGTTTCTAAACCATGCATTGTTTGGTTATTCTAGCAAGGTTTAAGTTCTGCAAGCCTTCCTTCTACGAAGTCTTCTTTGGAACCTCCTACAATTTTTATAGCTTTTCTTTCTTCTTATTGATCTTTCTTTATTTCTTTCCGGTGATCTGTGTCTTTGGATTCCTCTTTCCATTCTTTTTCTTATCTTTTCTTAGCATAGTAACTTCTCACTACTGGGGGTCATTCATAAGGTTCGAGGGTAATACTTATTCTCTTACCATTTCTAGATTAGGTTCTCTTCTCTTCTACATGGATAAGTTCTTTAAGCCTTCTTGCGTTCTTTCAACTTTGACAACCAGGTATGTGGCCCTCAGTTTCTTCAACTTGTCCTCTTGTTCTTATATTAAGCACGTTGTTCTCCTAGCCATGAAATCCCTTAATTATTTATTTTTCTATTCTATAGATTCCTCTTCTTCTTTCCTTCAGATCTGATCTCTCTCAATCCAAGTCCTTCCTAACAAAAGTGAAAAAGGAGAAATGTTCTCAACAAACTTAATGACCTCAAATTCTTCTTCTGTCAATGTTCCATGAGCACTCATAGGTACATGAGTAAGTCTTCCACATAGGGTTATCATCTTTCCTTTAAACAATCATATTCCTCCCAATGAAGGAATCATAGCAGGCTTTCCCAATATTTCTCAAGTGTTTTTTGGCATAATGTTCACCTATGTTTCTGCATCCAATACACAGTCTATGTCAAAGTCTGCTATTCTTGTTTCTATGCACTACTTCTCTTTTAATATCTCTGGTAAACTGATGCCTCTGTGATCATTCAATGTTTCTTTCATCTGCAATAATATAGCCTCTGATTCATTCTGCTTCTCTAGTATATTCTTAGTCTCTTGACCTTCCTCATGGTTTTCTTGTTTCATGTTCATATTCTCAACTTTAACAATCATTCTAGGGCAATCTAAAACTTCATGTCCAGTAGCTCTGCAACAAAGGAAAATAGGACTTTTACCAGGGCATTCCTTAGCAAGATGTCCTAGTCTTATGCAACTATAACAAAGAGTTAATCCTCTCTTTCTCTTAAATGATACCCAACCTTTCCTATACTGTGCTCTGGGATCACAGTGATTGACCTGTAAAAAATTATTTCTAAGAACCTGCATCTACTTGTTAGTCCAAAAATTCTTTCTATGCATAGGAATAACATATCTTTCACTATTTCTATCAAGTCTATTCATATCACATCTTCTTTCTTCTCGTTGTGCCCTAGTTTTCAGAATAGGACAAAATCTATCAAACATACCTAGATCCATTCTTTCAAGAAAAACATTTCCACTTATCTTACCTTTATCAGAGCACAAAGATTTAAGATCTTACCTCTTTTCTTCAGATCGGAATTCTCTTCTTAGCACAAAGATTCATAAGTCAAGTAGGGTATTCTGCACTATAGCAACATATCTATGCACAAATCTTTCTCTTTTCCTCAGTTCCCAACAATCACAGTTTTAGGTCCCTGCAACAGAACCATTTGTTGGCATAGGGGCAGACCCGAGGTTCAATGATTCAATAGTGGACCAACAAAATCCTAACTACCGGCCCTTTCGGCAACACCTGCGAAGCAGATGAAGTCTCACCTGAGGTAGAGGCAGGGGGGGTTGTAGGACTCAAGTGTCTACAACCTAGTTGGGACACAGATATGTGATCACAATACTTAATAGAGCACTTAGAAATTAACATTCATTAGTCTTTGACCCTTATTCATATCGTAGATAAAAACCCTAATTATATAACAATGCAGCATTCAATAAGATATAAGCATATCTAACCATTTATCACATAACATCAAACAAATCTAGCATTCATTCATATTATTAAGCATCAAGATAATACATCAGATGCATCTAACATACATAAATATTCATTACTAAGCATAAATCACATCAATAACACAAAGCAATCACAACACACGATATACGTGGTTCACCCCTAGCGTGGGGCTACGTCCACCAACTCTTCGTCTTCTTTATTATCTTCTTTCAATCTTCTTATATGCACAGAGTTACAAAACCAACTCCACATAGGATAGGATATCTTCACGCAGTTCTCTAGATCCTCCTTCCCTGAGTTTGTCACAACATAGAGCCTTCTAACAATCACTTGCACTTAACTCTACAAGTTCTTAACACATAGTATGCAAAGAGCCTTCACAACTAATTGCACTTAGCAAACTTTACATATCTTGCACAAAGCCAACTTAGATATGAAGCCTCTTACAATGCCTACCTTCTTATTTATACATTTACAAATGGGGCCTAAGCATGGGTAAACCCATGGGCCGACATCCCATACCCGTTACATAAGACCTGAACCCAAAAAGCCCGCAAAGAGGGGGCAAGATCCCACGATCATCGCTTCGCGTGGGTGCTCCATATTTGACCCACCTGTCAAAGTCCAAAAAATGGTCAAACAAAACCAAGGTTCTCCAAAATTTGGTCGAGGGCCAACACCTTCATTGAGGATAGGTACGTTCCACTGCTAGAACTAGTTTTTCTTACTTGCGACACTCATTTCCTCCTATGTATCATAGCATTCATTTGTCTATGAAAAAAGAAAAATACAGGTAGGAAGGGAATATTATCTTATATTAGTAGTAGTCGTGTCACCTTTGAACATAGCACAAAGTTATTGAGTCCATTTGTCATCATAATTTTCAGATTAGCATGGCCTTAGGAAGCTGAGCTCATTACAGAGTCTTTTCTACCGACTAGTTACTCTTCCAGTCCCTATAGAGAATTTCATTGATGCCTCCTACATCTCATGGTTTCATCATTGAGTCTATGCTGTCAGATTCTTCCATATGTCTCATTCTCTTATTCAAATGAAGTCTATTAACCTGTGTCGGTCACTCAGAATTCTTGACTTTGCATGTCGTCCATACCCTCTGTTTGTCTCAGAATCACATGATATTGTAGTCCTATCATGTACCCTCACCCTACTTTCATCATTGGTAAGTAACCTTGAACCCAACAGTCGACATTTCATCATTGGTCATTGACCGGGTCATTTCCCTTGTGTTCGATGGAAAGACATATATTCACACATTGGGATTCGTGTAGTTTCTTAGATGACATTAGCCTTATTGGTGGTTTCCTCACCTTTGTCAGCAAGTTTCATCATTGGATGATATTCAAAGGGTTTTTTTGGTGTACCGCTTGCACTTGGCACACGTGAAAGACACACAGAGTCGTTGGTTCATGAACATGTTCTTTTTCTGATTTCCACCAAATCATGAAGCTCCTTCTTTTTACCTCATGTTGAATGATGAGAGATGCCTTAATTCTCTCCTTTAAGAGGATCTCTTTCCATCGAATTCATCTCATTTATTCTGGATACGAGACCTAGAGTCTTATGAGTACCTTGAGGCTTGCAGTCATTAGTGGGAGGCTCTCTCTCCATTTATAGTTAGGAATACATCAATGTCTCCTAATCAATGGATTCTTTAGGTATTCGACACCAACTCCTTTTTTCACACTTGTAAGAATGTACTCGATGCCTTGATACCTACTTTCATTATTGGTAGGTTATCTCACATTTTTTAACGGTATACATCAATGACCGATAATCAAACAATGTCTCGTTATGTTCGACCTCAGCTCCTTTATTCACATGATGTAGACTTGCACCCTTGGCGGATTGTGTAGAATACATGAAGACATCACTATGTGGCCACAACTTTCCTGAGTTGTTGCTTCCTTTTCATTGGACCAGTACCTATATGACTTCAATGATCATGGGAGATCATATTGTACCCCATTGTATACAGATATCTTCATATTGGTTTTGAGACTGGTTCTACTGGGACTTGTTCATGACTATGACAGCTATTGGCATGTAACCCCATTTGTAGTTTCCTATTCATGGCCACAGACACTTGTTTGGTATATTTTCACATGGATCTGTAGTGTAATTCTATTGGAAGCCATGTATGCAAAGTCAGTGCAGAATGTAATGAGAAACTAGTTCTTCCAGTTGGTTCCCCATCACTCAACTTCTGGGTTATTTATAATGTATTTCATCTATCGCAAATACTTCTTTGACCTCACACATTAGGGGGCATCTGTTATAGCAATATTTGCCTCACCCTATGTAATATTTCCCATAAGGCCTTTTTCCATTTCCCCATGCAGACTTATCTTCCCTATTTATAAAATCTAGAACCAAAAATAAATATGTTTCTACATATATGCATCTTTCACACTATACAACATGTGTATATGTAGGCTGCGCCACTACAACCCGTGTACATCGGGATTTGTACCATAAATTTAAAATTAATGTCGGGTTTCCATGCCATGACAGGAGATCTATGATTTGTGGCCTTCTATATACTGGAAACGTTTCGACTCGACCCTTCAGTTCCATTTTGAAGGCTATAAATGGGCCAATTCTGAGCTATGGAAAGAGGAGAAAGAATTCAACTTTGAGAGAAAAGTTACTCTGGGGAAATTATTTACTTCATATTGAGTTTGCATCCCTTTGTCCTTTAATTCTGAACACAATGTTCATCCCCCAAGCTCTTCCTTTATTGATTGAGAACTGCATTTTTTCTCTCTTATGAGCTTGTCATTGGTGGAGGCTCAACTGGAAGGAGCCAAGCTTCTTGGTTCCGAACCATGCCGACACAGAAGTCTGTAACATTTTCACTTATGTTGATCATATATTAATAGAAATACTATTTTCCCGTCCAATTGATATCTTGCAAATATTTGAATTATTATTCCATGGCTGAAGCTCCTCAAATGCTAGAAATGCGGGTAGTGGGAGTCTATTGGCCCTTGGTTATGGAAGGAAGTGAAGAACAAGGAAGAAAAGGTAAAAAGTGAGCTTCGTGGGAGACACAGTGACTGTCACTGGGGGGAAGTAAGCAAAAGAACAGAAAAGATGGAGTGAAGTTCAAAAAAGCAAGTTGTTGGATGAGGAGATTAAGGATGACAGATCATCAAGGAAGATGGACCAAGGATGACTCAGGAAGTGGAAAAATCCAACATTAGATGCCTTGGAGAACCGCAAGATGAAGAAGGAAAGACATGCTGGCGAAGCCCGAAAAGAATGGGTCAAGTTGACCTAGGGTTGTAGACACCTAGGGTTTTGGTAATTAGGGTTTTTGACACATAGGTTTCAACCTGAGGCTGTCAGTGAGGGATTATAATGTATAAATAGAGGTCGCGAGGACCTAGGTCGGGAGGGTACTATGGCTTTGCCTTGTTATTGATTATTGTTCATTGGGAGAATATTGTATTAGGGGTGAGAGAAGTGTTGTGAGAGAGAGCCTTATGGTATTGTAAGATCTTCATCTGGGTGTGAAGATCAAGTCTTGCAGCTGGGTGTGCAGGAAGGGGAGATAGAAGAGAGAGAGGAGAAAGGATCTGCTGGCCAAGAGCACAGATCAGAACTGTAAGAATTATCTTAATATATCATAAGCATAGTTTTGTGGACGTATTCCTAGAGAGAGGGTGAACCATGTACATATGGTGTTGTGTGTGTGATTTATTCTTTGAGCTATGTTGTTGTTATATTGTTATCTACATCATTGTATTAGATCCGATCTATAGTTGTGAAGGATAGATCTAGCTAGTTGAATGGTAAATGCGTGTTATGTTTTTGTTGTAATAAGAACCACTTGATATTCCCCTGGTTGTAGACATCTCTTTCCTGCAACCCCCTCATAGCTACTTCGGTTGAGACTGCATATGCTTCGTAGGTGTTGCCAAAAGGGCCAATAGCCAAGGCTTGTTGGTGCGCTCTTGGAGCTGAACCCTGGGTATGCCCCTGTGCCAACAAATGGTTCTGTTGTCAGGACATGAATCTTTTTAAGGGAATTTCAAGGTGGTTCCCGTCAAAGACAAAGATTCAGAAGTGGATAGAGGACCAAGAGAAGGACTTCGGTGAAGCCCAGAACAAGAACCCTAAAATAAGAACTGAAGATTGGCTACAAAAATACATCTTCACCGACATTCATGAGATCTTCTTTGGAGGAATCCATTAGGAGCCACACGAGTGGTTGTCCAGGTTAGCTGACACATAGTTTGAAATCAGATCTAGACCTCATGTGGTTTAGACACCAACATTTATCCAGAAGGTCAAGAGAGTCGACAACGTTGTATCTAGAGCAGTAGATCACTGGGTTGATAGTACCATTGGAGGGTATACCACCAAGTTTGTTGTTGACAGAACAAAATCGTATAGCCAAGCCGAGAGATACTTTTTCAAAGGACCCAAAGGAAAATTTTTGCACTTCCTAAAGCTAAGAATCAAGATGCTCTTTCATCAAAACCACATCTTGAAGATATAGTAGACTGATCGGACCTGAAAAGGCTAATGTTCAAGATCTCAGACAACGACAGTGACACAGAAGCAGGACATACGTGCAGTGGGAAAGTATTCTGAGGAGTTCAACTTGAGAAATTGTTTAAGCAAAACTACAGGGAATAGGTTTTCTATAGTGGATAAGAGGTATATCTAACCGATGAAGAGCATCCAGATCCCACCAGAACAAAAGAAGGGGAAGCTGAAGAACTGTGCCAAAATGATCCAGAAACCTGAGGAACCGCACGAACTACTGAAGTAAGTAATGTTAATCCTCATGTTGTCCTAATAATACTTAGTAGTCAGAATAGTCAGAACCACCAGAGTATTCAAAGTACTATTACTAGTAGCTTAGCATCTACTCAGACAAGAACCCTAATCAGCTCTATGGAAAATGAAATGAGACTCCCTATCTTTAGAGGAGATGGATCTAAAGATCCAGGTCAGCATTGGTTTCTGTGTGAGGCCGTATGGAATATCAAAAGTATCATCGATGAAGCCATCAAGAGAACCCAGTTCAACACGACGCTAAGGGACCACGCACTGAGATGGTACATGAAACTTGTCCAAGGACTAGCACAGCCTAAACCCTTGAATGAGATCAAGAATGTACTGATTGCATAGTTTAAGAAACCTAATTCAAAGTCACAATGTATTATAGAACTAAAAGAGATTAAACAAAAGGTAGCAATACCTGTTTGGGATTTCGACCAAAGATTCAAGACCCTGACAGGCCGATTAACTTTCTAGATCCCTGACGAACAAAATAAAGAATGGTTCATCATTGTGTTGTTACCACACATAAGGATCCCTCTAATGTAGTAGAAGATTACATCTCAGGCAGAAGCTTTGGAGATCACCATCAATATTGAATCAAAACCAATGGGAGAATCTAGCTCAAGCATTAGTCAGATCATGAGCCAGCTAACTAGTTTGTCTTTACAGGTCGAGGATATGAAGAAAGATAAGGGAAAAGAAAAAAGGGAAGATATATTGTGTGAAATATGTATATTTGAAGGCCATTATAAGGAACAGTGTCCCTTATTTCATGAGTACTTGGCATCAGGGGCACCGATCCCCTTAAAGAAAGTTAACCTACCCTAGTGCGATGTATGCAGAAATAGGCATCGGCTAGGTGAGTGCTACTACATGCAGAAGTATGTCTAGATACCTGCAAACTTGTATTGTACATTTTGTAAATCAGTGGGGCATAATGATCGGGATTGTAGATATTATGATCTCATGCATGAAAGGTCAAGAGACATATACAAGATTCAAGGCAAAGTACAACAAGAGGGAAACACTCCGTGGTACAACTATCCAGGGAGAGGAAATTTCACTCCTCACGGTGGCTATAGAGGACGAGGATGAGGAGGAGGTATGGGTTGAGGCCAAGGACAAATAATCTATTACAAATGTGCAAACGGGACATTTAGCAAGGGATTGTCAGACTCCCTACACAACCTGTAGTTACTATAACTCCTTCAAGCATTACATAGAGGAATTCCCTGTGCTGCTGGCTAAACTTCAAGAAAGATGAGGACCCCAGCAGAACCCACAAGTACAACTGATATATGCTAAACCTTGTGGAGAAGAGACTAGATTCATTTTTATTACTCGAGGAGGCGCTGCTACAAGAGAAGATAAAGAAGCCTAAGGAAAGACTGAAAATCACCACGGAGTCAGGAAGGCTACAGAAAAGACCCCAACGTTCAATTCTAAGAAAGAAAGAATATTATTTGAGGAGGCAAGGAAAGATTTCAAAGGAGATCAAGGCAGTTCATTAAAGAGACAACCAAAAATCAAAGAATATGGCATGCCTCAGGCGTTTGATTCATCTGCATCACCAACAGAAGGAAAAGAGGTAAACAAACTCATGGAATTATTGTACACTTGTGTGAATTTGATTCAAGATAAAGGTGTTGTACAAGAATTACAAGATTTGATCAAGAAGTATGAGCTAGGAAAAATAGACCCCTTACTGAATAGAGAAGTGCACCAAATTGGAAAAAGGAGAAGGAAAAATAAATAATTACACTTGAATGCTCAGATATGAGAGTATGAGATCGACTATGTGGTCCTCGACTTAGGGTCAGAGGTCAATGTCATGGCGAAGTAGACTTGGGCATTGATGGGAAAACCCAACCTGATATATTCCCCTATTAGGTTTCACATGGCTAATCAACAAGTTGTCAGCCCATTTGGATGATTAGAGTATGTCCTAGTGGACATTGATGGAGTAAGAACCTTTGCAGATTTTGAGGCAATTGAAATTGTTGATGATAGTTGCCCTTACCCTGCAATATTAGGAATTGATTGGGCCTTTGAAAATTCCACTATTGTTGATCTAAATAAAAGATGCATGACATTTGAGAAAGTTGGCCTTAGGTTCATTGCACCTTTAGATCCAGATGAGGGTCCACGGTACACAGAACAGATCAGAGAAGAGGATCACACATTTGAATTGGAAAACATCTAAAAATTAATGACCATACAGGAGGATTATATCAACCCTACAACTGACGGGAATCTAAGCTGGCGAAGTGATAGTACATGTTCATCCGAACCAGAAGAAGCGTTGGAGAACTGGCAGAACCAAATGTATGAAGTATCTACAAGAAAATGTGCTAGGCTAACCAGAGAAGTTCCTTGGAATGGCACAATAGTGAGTAATATACCCACATTTGATGGGTTGAACCCCTTAGAAAAATTCTTATCAGAATTTGACACAAGTGTACCAACACAAAAGAGGTTGTTGGAAATGGATGAGGCCATGAAATGCACACTAGAAAGATGGTGGGGGACACATAAAAGAAATATTACATACTATACACAATGTCGAACCTTGATGACAACACGGTTTTCAGCACAAGTAGGAAGCTACGAAGCACTGTACACAGGTCAAAGTTGCCCAAAGGACCATGTACGAATCTACGAAGAGGCCTAGAGTGAAATTCCTAGAGAACAATGGGTACAAAGATTCGTCAATACATTGGATACCACCCCAATTAACTGGTACCTTCAAGCGGAGCTGTGCCTTGTCACTTCAGAATGGGAAGGTATGATCCAGAATTTTATAACCACCTTTTTGTTTGACAATGAATTTCCTTCTGTAGATCAAGCACTACATATGGTGAGATAGAACGTATTTGAGGAGGCATCTGGCCTCCCTTTGGATCAATAAGAGGATGAATGGACTGCACCCCTCCAGAAACTGTAGACCTGCTACAACATCAATGTCGACAAAGACGATGATCCAAGGAAGGTGAATATCGTAGAAACAGAGGTCAGAGAGATGTGGAAGGACTAGGATCCGTATCGCCAAGGAGCACCAACATAAGACCACATTTTCCACAGAGTGGGGATCCTACCAATATATAGTAATTCCATTTGGACTGAAGAATGCCCCAACCATCTTTTCCAGGGTGGTGGTTGAAGCGTTCAAACAATTTTTGCATAAGTTTTTAGAAGCATACTTTGATGACTGGATTGTTTTTAGTTTGTTGAAAAATCATATTGAATGTCTAAGGCTAATGATGGATAAATGCAGGCAGTTTCAAATTTCTTTGAATTTGAATAACTGCATCTTCTTCTCACCATTTGGGGTATTATTAGGTCATATTGTATGCAATCAAGGATTGTTGGTGGATCCATCCAAAATTGCAATTATAGTTGATTTACCACCACCTACATTAGTCAAAAATTGCGCATTGCGCTAGGACATACTGGCTATTACAGGAATTTTATCAAAGGATATGCTCAGATTACTGTGCCAATGAAGAAATTATTAAAGAAAGACTGTCAGTTTGGTTGGACAGACGAATGCCAGTAGATCTTTGACACACTGAAACAAAAGATGGTGGTTGCACCCATCCTAGTCTTTCCAGACTAGAGCAAGGAATCTCATGTGCATGTTGATGCATCTTCTATTGCATTAGGAGTAGTACTAGCACAACCTAGAGAAAGGGACATTGACCATCCATTAGCATTTGCCAACAGAAAACTATCTACAGTTGAAATCAATTACACTACTACAGAGAGAGAGGGATTAGCCATGGTGTATGCATTGCAGAAATTCTGACACTACTTGTTGGGAGGACACTTTAAAATGTTTACTAATCACTCCGCGTTGAAGTACCTAGTCAACAAGCTAGTGTTGAGGGGGAGAATTTGCAGATGCCTTCTCCTGTTTCAAGAATATGATTTTGAGATCATAGTTAAGCCAGGAAGAATGAATAAGGGCCTAGACCACCTGTCGAGGTTGGAGAATGGAAAAGAAACTACTAGTCTGGAGGATACACTACCAAATGTATAGCTACTCACCATTAGAAATATTGGTGACCACTTCGCAGACATAGTCCAGTTCCTGTCAATAGGAATGGCTCCATTCGAGTACACAATTCCGTAGAAGAAACAACTAGTGGTGCGCACTGCAAATTTTTCAATGATAGTTGGTCAGCTATATAAAATGGGACCTAATGAGATCCTAAGAAGATGTGTGATGGAGGCAGAACGCCCTATGATCCTCGAAGGATCTCATGAAGGAATTGCAGGAGAAAATTAGGCAAGAAAATCAACTGCACATAAGGTTTTGCGAGATGACCTTTAGTCGCCTACGTTACACAGAGATGCTAAAGAATATGCCAGAGCATGCGATGTATGTCAATGAGTTGGAAAACCATCCCAAAGAGATGAGATTCCATTAGCACCATAGATGACCCTACAAGCATTTGAAAAATGGGCCATTGACTTCGTGGGACCTATAAACCCACTAGGGAAGTGCACCAGAGCAAGGTATATTATCACTGCGACAGAATACCTGACTAGATGGGCCGAAGCAAGAGTAGTCAAGGATTGTAGTGTAGCTACGGTTGTGCGTGTTATATTTGATGACATAATAACCAGGTTTGGATGCCCTAAGATCCTTATGAGTGATCAAGGTACACACTTCATCAATAAGATATTTGAAGCCTTGACTGAAGAATTTGCAGTCCACCATCAGAAGAGTACACCTTATCATCCACAAGAAAATGGAATGGTTGAAGCATTCAACAAGATCTTGGAGACAACATTGACAAATATTTGCAGTGTGAATAGGGATGATTGGGATTTAAGAGTAACAACAGTACTTTGGGATTATAGAACCACTTGTAAGAAATTAACAATGCATACCCCTTTCAAGTTGGTTTATGGTCTTGAATTTATTTTCCCAATGGAGTACTTGGTACCAAGCTTAAGAATTGTTGCATTTACAGACATGGATAATATTGGCACTATTCATGAGAGGCTAGCATAGTAGGTCAAACTAGAAGAAGACATATTCATTGTAGGCTTCCATCAGCAAATTCAGAAGGAACGAGAAAAGGCCTATCATGACCAACACATCAAGAAGAAGATATTCAAGCAAGGTGATTTAGTACTGGTATATGAAAGTAAGTTTATCAAACACCCTGGGAAGTTCAGAATGCATTGGCTAGGACCATATGAGATTTCCTATGTTACAGAAGGAGGAGCTACACAGCTGAAGACATTTAAAGGAGTCTGGAAGGAAGGCTTGGTGAATGGGAGTCGGCTGAAGTTGTTCTATGACAACCAGATGCCTTGCAGCTATCACTAGAATCAAGAAGACAAGGGTCCAGGTACCAGGTGCAGTTGAAACTGGGTACCAGACATAGAAAAGACAGTCTGCACAAGGATGGAAGGAGGCATAAAGTATAAAGCAAGGGTTTCACTGGGCAGTCGAAAGTCGAAGTAAAACAAGAGGATCAGATCTCAAGTGCCTCGGGACGAGTCACAGGTGAGTGTTGGGGGCCTATTGGCCCTTGGTTATGGAAGGAAGTGAAGAACAAGGAAAAAGGTAAAAATCGAGCTTCGCGAGACACATAGTGACTGTCACTGGGGAAAAGTAAGCAAAATAACAGAAAAGATGGAGTGAAGTGCGGAAAAGCAAGCCATTAGATGAGGAGATCGAGGATGATAGATAAACAAGGAAGATGGACCAAGGATGACTCAAGAAGTGGAAAAATATAGCATTAGATGCATTGGAGCACCACGAGATGAAGAAGGAAAGACAGGCTGGTGAAGCCTGGGAAGAATGGGTCAAGTTGACCTAGGGTTGTAGACACCTAGGGTTTTGGTAATTAGGGTTTTTGACACCTAGGTTTCGACGTGAGGCTGTCGATGAGGGATTATAATGTATAAATAGAGGTCGAAAGGACCTAGGTCGAGGGGGTACTGTGGATTTTCCTTGTTATTGATTAATGTTCATTGGGAGAATATTGTATTAGAGGTGAGAGAAGTGCTATGAGAGAGAGCCTTCTGGTATTGTAAGATCTTCAACTGGGTGCAAAGATCAAGTCCTGCAGCTGGCTGCGTAGGAAGTTGAGAGAGGAGAGAGAGAGGAGAATGGATTTGCTGGCCAAGAGCATAGATCAGAACTGTAAGATTTATCTTAATATATCATAAGCATAGTTATGTGGACATATCCCTAGAGAGAGGGTGAACCACGTACATCTATTGTTGTGTGTGTGATTGATTCTTTGAGCTCTATTGTTGTTATATTGTTATTTGCATCATTGTATTAGATCGGATCTATAGTTGTGAAGGATAGATCTAGCTAGTTGAATGGTAAATGTGTGTTATGTTGTTGTTGTAATAAGAACCACTTGATATTCCCTTGGTTGTATACATATCTATCCTACAACCCCCTCATAGCTACCTCAGGTGATATTGCATCTGCTTCGTAGGTGTTGCCGGAAGGGCCAGTAGCTAGGGCTTGTTGGTGTGCTCTTGGAGCTGAACCCTGGGTTTGCCCCTGTGCCAACAGAGTCAAAACCCGCCATTGCAAGATGGCGACCATTTGTGTATCAATATGGTTGATGCAAAAGTTAATGTAGCCACTTGAACTCGAGATTATAGCTCTTCACAAGATATTCCTTGTATAGAATCTCCTCCTCCTCCTCCGAAGATGACTTTACAGATTGAAAAACCAGAGCCACTGCCTCGTATTCTAAAAGGAGTAGTCAAGCACTCTACCCACAATCTAAATGCTAGAGCCACCTAGAACTACTCTATTGTTGAGGATATAGGTCAAACCCCTTATGCGATGTCAACTTTGAAGGTACTCCAGATGTGTCCTTCAAAGAGGAATGCCTTACTATCTGCTTTAGGAGCCCTAGAACCTAGTGGCTCAAAAGTGATCAAGTTTGACATCACAAATGTGAAGCCTCTCTTGCCTTACCATGTGGCTTTCCAAATCCATGTGGAGTACTCAAAGTATACCATCAAACGTGTAGTTTTTTATGAAGGCGCTACTACATGTGTGATGTCCCTGATCTATTGGAAAGCTCTCAGTTCTCTGACTCTTTCCAAGTCATCGAACATGTTGACTACTTTTGATGGTCATTTTTGTTTCCCTCACAGTATTCTTCCTACCTTTCTGGTCTAGTTAGGTGGGAATATGGTAGAGGTGGAGTTCGAGGTAGTCGATGCACCTCTAGATTATAACCTATTACTAGGACACAATTGGACCTACGCTATGGTCATTATCGTATCATATATCTTGTGTACTCTTTGCTTTCCTCATGAAGGGATGATCGTGAAAATCGACCAATTATCCTTTGCGTAGTCTAGTTCTAATGCATCTGTTGGACTGTTGATCCCTATGATTTAAAATTCTCAACCGACAAATAAGAATATCAACGTCGGAATGTACTCTTCCCTTATGGGTAATTTTGAATTCACGGCACCAAGTCACCATGTTTATGCCATGTCTAGTAGGCCTATTTTGATAGGGAGGTCCATTCCTTTACGCACTTCCTATTTTAGTGATCCTTGGACCCTAACTTCCTCGATTGCATCTTTTGAGGGTCAGCCACATACTGGCATTATATAACCAACCTCTATTATTCATGTTGGATATGGGTCGACAACCTTTGCTAGTCATGTTGAATACCAACAACTAGTCGTTGCAAGTCATGCTGGGAGCACGAGTCTAGTCATTTCTAGTCACACTACACATACATCACCAACCTATGCTAGTCATGTTGGGGATTCAACACCAATATATTCTAGTCATGTTGGGGATTCATCACCAACCTCTGCTAGTCATGTTGGGGATTTGCTAATAGCCTCTACAAGTCATGTTGTGAGCATGTCAACAGCCACTGCAAGTCATTCTGGGGGAATTCAAACGAGTGAGAAACCTAGACGTGTATGATGTAATCCCAAGTTCATTTGTAGGATTTTCAAAGGACATCACCTTAGTTGTTGGTGCCCCATTATTGTTGTGGAACAAGAAGCGTGGTCCTTTCCTAGGGGTCTTCGACTTCTAAGCCATCTTTGGCTTCCCAACCTTCTTTGGTTGATACAACAGTCATGTCGATGCAATCTTTGGCTGACACCCCTCTTCCTTTAGGGGTTGATGCATCTCTTGATCTTTTTGTCTCACATCCTATTATACCAATGGTTGAAGAAGTGGTCATGTTGATGCAATATTCATCTTATCCCACTCTTCTCTTAGAGAGTGACAAGCCTAAGGAAGTGACATTGACGATGTAATATTCATTCAATCCCACTCTTCTTTTGGAGGGTGATGCATCCTTCGACCATGTCCCTAGAATTTCTAGTTCGATGCCTTCTTCACTAGGGAGAATTCCACTCTCTTCGAGTATTCCACCTCCAATTCCTAGGGTGTTTTCCTTTGATTTGAATGATCTTGTAGAGCCTCGACTTATTTTTTCTACACCCTTTTAGATAAGGGGCATTCTTTGATATATTATAGATAAAGTAACCTATGCAAGTATTTTATCCTCCTCGACTTGGAAAGCTTTGGGTTTTCCCAAGCTTGTTTCAACTCTTCATAAGTTGTTGACCTTTCACAGAAGTCCTACACAGGAGCCTTGGCCTCCCCCATTACATGATTCTTAGAAAAACATCCATGAGTTCGAGTAAAGCTCTTTTTCGACTCATTCAAAAAGTGAAAATATTGCCAAGTGGTATGTCCCTTTCACACTCGTTAAATTGGAATTGAAAGGTCGTGAATCTTAGTTAATCTTTTTTCTGACTCATTCAAAAAGAGAAAATATTGTCGAATAGTTTGTCCCTTTCACACTCATTAAATTGGACTTGAAAGGTCATGAGTCTTAGACAAGCTCTTTTTAGACTCATTTTCAAAAAGTGAAAATATTTTCGAGTGAACTTGTCTCTTTCACACTCATAAATTGGATTGGAAAAGATGTCTATTTGGCACAAGTTTATCCCTTTTTCACACCAACTAGACTAAAATTCATGAAAAGGGACATTTTTTGGTGTTAAGTTGTGGTTGCATCTCATGCCCTTGCTTGTAGTATTGAACCTATATCCGGTTCTAGCTTTGCGTTATAAACCATTTCCTTCAACAATTTTTAAATCCTCAACCAAGAAGATATTTGTTTATATCCTTTGCAATTTGACACCCTATACCTAGCAGGAAACATTCCCCCGAGTGTCCATCTTCCACATGCATTTCCTTGCATTGAGAATAGGCATGTTCCACTGTTGGAACTAGTTATTCTTACTTGCGACACTCATTTCCTCCTTTGTATCATAGCATTCATTTGTCTATAAAAAAACAAAAAATGACAGGTGAGAAGGGAGTATTATCTTGTATTGGCAGCAGTTGTGTCACCTTTGAACAGAGGACAAAGTTATTGAGTCCATTTTTCATCATAATTTTGGTATTAGCATGGCCTTAGGAAGTTGAGCTCATTACAAAGTCTTCTCTACTGACAGGTTCCTCTTCTAATCCCTATAGATAATTTCATTGATGCCTCCTGCATCTCATGGTTTCATCATTGATTCTATGTTGTCGGAGTCTTCCATATGTCTCATGCTCTTGTTCAAAGGAAGTCTATCAACCTGTGTCAGCCACTCAAAAATATTGACTTTGCATGTCGTCCATACCCTTAGTTTGTCTCAGAATCACATGATATTGTAGTCCTATAATGCACCTTGTCCCTACTTTCATCATTGGTAGGTAACCTTGAACCCAGTAGTTGACATTTCATCATTGGTCATTGACTGGGTGGTTTCCCTTGTGTTTGCCAATAAGACATCTATTCACACATTTGGATTCGTGTAGTGTCTTGTATTTCATTAGTCTTATTGGTGGTTTCCTCGACTTTGTCTGCAGTTTTCATCATTGGCTGTTATTTAGTGGGTCTTTTCCGTGTACCGCTTGCACTTGGCACATGTGAAAGATGCACAGGGTTGTTGGTTTGTGAACATGTTCTTTGTTCAATTTCCACCAAATCATGAAGCTATTTCTTTGTACCTCAGGCTAACTGATGAGATATGCCTTAATTCTCTCCTTTCAAAGGGTCTCCTTCCATCGACTTCAACTAATTTATTATGTATATGGGACCTAGAGTCTGATGAGTACATTGAGGCTTGCAGTCACTAGTGGTAGACTCTCTCACCATTGACAGTTGGGAATATATCAATGTCTCCTGATCGATGGATTCTTTAGGTGTTCGACACCAGCACCTTTATTCACACTTGTAATAATGTACTCGGTGCCTTGATAACTACTTTCATTAACGATAGGTTGTCTCACATTTGTTAACAATATAAATCAACGACCGGTAATCAAATGATGTCTCATCGTGTTCGACCTCAACTCCTTTATTCATATGATGTAGACTTGCACCCTTAGCGGATTGTGTAGAAGACTCTAAGACATAACTATGTGGCAACATCTCTTCTGATCTGTTGCTTCCTTTTCATTGGACCAGTACCTATATGACTTCAGTGATCATGGGAGATCATATTGTACCCCATTGTATATAGATATCTTCATATGGATTTTGAGACTAGTTCTACTGGGCCTTGTTCGTGACTATGACAACTATTGGCATGTAACCACATTTTTATTTTCCTATTCATGGCCACAGACACTTGTTTGGTATATTTTCACATGGATTTGCAATATAATTCTATTGGCATCCATGTATGCAAAGTCAGTGCAAAATGTAATGAGCAACTAGTTCTTCCAGTTGGTTCCCCATCACTTCACTTCTGGGTTATTTATAATGTATTTCGGCCACCGCTAATACTCCTCTGACCTCACACATTAGGGGGCATCTGTTATAGAAAGATTTTCCTCACCCTATGAAATCTTTCCCAAAAGGCATTTTTCCATTTCCCCATGCAGACTTATCTTCCTTGTTTATAAAATACAGAGCCAAAAACAAATATTTTTCCACAGGTAGGCATCTTTCCTACTATACATCATGCATATACACAGACGCTCCACTACAACCCGTGTACATCGATATTTGTGCCAAAAAATAAAAATTAATGTCGGGTTTCCATGTCACGAAAGAAGCTCTATGATCCTTTGCCTTCCATGTACTGGAAACGTTCTAACTTAGCCCTTCAGTTCCATTCTGAAGGCTATAAATGGGCCAATTTCGAGCTATGGGCATTTTACTGTTAGATCACTAGGAAGCAATTTTCAATTCTGAAAATTAGTCACATAGAGTTTCATGTGAAAAATAACATGGTTTTAGAGTTTTGGAATTGAAGAGAAGGGGATCGTTTTGAGACACTTTTACTGGATACACCACTAGAGGAGTGTTTCTCTTATTTTTGTTTCAGGAAAGTCACCATGGAGACTTGGCTGGTGGATAGTGGAGCTTCTCATCATATGAAAGGGTCACAAAAATCACTCACCAGTATTATAGAGAAAAAATCATGATTGCATGTAGAACTTGGGGATAATGCTAAGTATGCAGTCAAAGGAGTTGGAACAACTTTGTTTCAGCTGAAATCTGGAAAGCCTCTCAAGATGAGTGAAGTGTCATATGTACCTAGACTAGAGAAGAACTTACTTTCTATCTCTACCATGGAATACGATGGGTATGTAGTGGAATTATTTGATGGAAAGGTTCTTGGTTGGACAAAGGGATTGAGTCTTGACTCAACAGAAGTCATTGGGACTCATGATGGCAATATCTACAAGCTGACAGGTCAACCAACTCAGGCCCTGGTACATGATAGTGACAATCTATGAAAACTTTTTCATAGGATATTGGGACACCTACATCACCAGGTACTTCTATTCTTGAGGAAAATGGTTACAGTTCTTCCAAAGTTCAAAGTTGAACACCAGAGAGTATGCATAGTTTGTGCACTTGGAAATAATGCCAAGGTTTCTTTTAGAATAAGTGATAGTAGGTACAAGAAGATCCTGGATCTGGTACCCTCATATGTGTGTGGATTAATGTCAGTTCGATCCACAAGTGGTTTCCAATATTACATGACCTTTGTTGATGAATATTACAGGAGGACATGGATTTAATTCATAAATACCAAGGATGAAGTCTTTAGTAAATTCAGGGATTTTAAATCTCTAGTGGAGAATCAGACGGGAAAGAATATATGTGTTTTAAGGTCAGAGAATGGAGGTGAGTATACCTCTCGCAAGTTCAAAAAGTTTTCTAAGGAAGCAAGGATTAATAGGGATATGATGTTGGAAAGTTATTTGTCATTGATGTCAATGTTGGAAAGTTGGTTGTCATTGATATAAACCCTAGAAGAAGCCCCAAAGTAAGTTCGGAAGTCTTTAGAAGTAATGGGTGTGTTTGAGGAAGTCTCTAAAGTGGTCCCCTTATGGCATAGATTTAAGCATGGCCCTCATGGGAATACAATTTGAAGAAGTCTAAAAGAATCCCTTGAAGTATGGTTAAGTAGTTATGAAGCCCTGGAGGAGTGATCATGAACCCTGAAGTTGATTGGAGAAAAAGATGGTGAAGGACACTGCAAATGGATGAAACAATATAATGTATGGATGGTCCTCATCATGCCATTTCCAATGGTAGGTGTTATTCGATGTGGTTCCTCATGGTTCAAAAATTATACCCTATTAAAGATGAAGCCCCATAGTATGGTTAAAAATCCCCTAAAACAGTTGCAACAAGAAGTTACAAGTTGGCCCAAAATTAATTAAAGGAGAAAAGTGGTTTCAAATAATAAGTTATAGGTCGAACATAAAGTTAAGTAAAAGATTTACTTGGAATAGTATAAATAAACATCTATAAGCCTCTAATTTGATTAATCATGTAAGAAATCAATCAAGTATGTGACATGTTAGTGAATATGAGGTAGAAGAGGAGTGCAAAGAAGGAAGTCTCAGAGCTGCAGATTGGAGAAGGGTTTTTGGTAATCCTAATTGAGCATACCCCCATGGGTAAGGTATAGGGTGTCCCACGAGGCCCCCGCGGGTTACAAAACACTCATCAAGTGAGGAATTGCTTGTGGTAAGGTCTAGTCCCATGAGGTTGAAGAAAAGTTTGATGATCGATCTATTGTCTTGATGTTGAAGCTTGAGGAAGGTTTGATGGTCTGAGATATGATGTATTAGGTTTTACATAATGAAAATGAATGATATTATATATATTTAGAGGCATATATTGGAGGTCATGGAACATGTTTGAGGTATTTGGCACATGGTTATGGTATATACTTTGAGGCCTATCGTGGAGGTCATGGCACATGTTAGAGGTTTCTGGAACATGGTTATGGTATATACATGAAGCATATCTTGGAGGTTATGACATATTATTTGAGGCATATCTTGTTTGTTTTGGCACATGCTTAAGGCATGGAATATTATTGTGGTACAAGGCTTGAGCCATGTTTTTGGAATATTCTTTGATACATATCCTGGTGATTTTGGCACATGTTTGAGATGTTGGTACATGCTTGAGGCATATCTTGGAGATGTTGGTACATGCTTGAGACATATTTTAGCACATACTTGATTGTAATGGTACATGGTTTGAGGTATATCATGGATGATTTATCACATGCCTAAAGCACATCTTGGCTCATGGTTTGATGCATATCATGGTGATTTTGATCACATGATTTGGAGATTTTCTTGGTGATATTGGCATAAGATTTATTTGGTTATTGGTATGGATTTGGTGTTGATGATGACTATGTATCAATATCAGTGACAGTTACAGTGACATGTTGATTTTGGTTTTGATGATGATGATCTATCAATATTAGTGACAGTTACAATGAAAATTGAGTTTGGTTTTGATGATGATGATGATGATGATGATGTATCAGTGACAAGAACAACGACATGTTGAGTATACATTTATATTCTAGGGAGGAAGGAAGGGGAAATGAAAGGGGGATGGATCCTTCTTCTGGTTGGAGCCAGAGAATATAGGGAGTCATATCTTCCTTTAGGTTGGATCCTCCTTCCAGTTGGAGCTGGAGAATTCAGGGATTTGTAGATTCCTTCAGGTTGGAGCCTATAAACTAGGCAGTTGGAGCCTCCTTCCAATTGGAGCTGGAGAATGTAGGGATTTGTAGATTCCTTTAGGTTGGATCCTGTAAATAAGGGGTTGGTGCCTCCTTCTAGTTGGTGCTAGAGAATATTGGAAGTTGGTGCTTCCTGTGGATGTAATATTGAAGATATATATTAAAAATGATTTTGTGTTTTTCTCCCATTTGGGTTTCCAAATAAGAATCTCTTGTGCACTGTGTATGATGTGATGCATTGTTGAATTGTACTATTTATGTCTAAGTGTTTATGATATTTTAAATGGAATCATAATTGAATGGAATCATTGATAAGTTAATGTTCACATGTTGTGATTAAAAATGGTAAAAAGTGCTCAATATTGATTCACCCCCTCTCTCAGTATTGGTGAATATTCCAACAATTGGTATAAGAGCAGGTCCTTCAGAAACAATCTAACAAATGGAAGGTAGATCATGGATTGCACCAAGAATGGAATGCCATTGTTTGATGGTCAGAACTATGCCTTATGGAATAGAAGGATGAAAACATTTTTGTAGGCATAGGGATTTGATGTTTGACAAGTAGTAGTAGACGGCTACAAGGCACCTGCCACTCCCCCAACAAATAAACATGGAAATAAATTTTTTTATAACAATTTGAAGGATATGAATTCTATTTTGAGTGGTATTTCTAGCACAATATATGTCAAGGTTATGCATTGTGTCTCTGCAAAGGATATTTGGGACAAACTTCAAAATATTTACGAAGGAGATGTCAAATTCAAAGGGGCCAAGATAAAAACTTATATAGGTCAATTTGAACAATTGAATATGAAGGAATATGAAGATATTGCTGCTTATTTTCTTCCAGTTGGTGAGATAATGAATGCTATTAAAGTTTTAGGAGAAGAAATAAAAGAATCAGTAATTGTTCAAAAAATACTAAGGTCTCTTCCAAGGAGATTTGATCCTAAGATTTCATCCCTAGAAGAAAGAGAATATCTTGCTAAGTTGAGCATGGACAAGTTGCATGGAATAATTACATCTTATGAAATGATAACAGTGCAGGATAATCCTTCCATGAAGGAAGAAACTTTTAAATCATCCAAGAAGACAAGAAAGAATAAGCAGAAGTCAAAGTTAAATTGTAGTTGTAGCGATGATTTAGATGAAGATGAAGAAATAACCAACTTTGTACAGAAGTTGATGAAAGGAGCTGGCAAGTACAAAGGTAAGCTTCCCTTAATGTGCTTTAATTGTGGTAACGTTTGTCATTTTTCTTCTAAACTTACTTATGCTAATAATTCAGATAATGATGAAGAAGAAGTTCCCAATAAAGAAAATAAATATCAAAAGGGAATCAAGAAGGAAAATAAAAGAAAATTGTTCAAGAAAATCCTCTACTCAAAAGAAGATGGTTCCTCATCTAATGAGGATGATGATAATGACAGTGACTCGGAAAGAGTGTTATCACCAAAAAATTGCTCATAGCAATATAGACAATGTATGAAGAAAGAATCAACACAGATACAACATACTTCCAATATTTATAGAACCAATTCTAGCAAGATGACCAAAACTATGTAAAAAACCACAAATTTGCATGCACTTCCAAAAGCACCATCATGCGTGCATCCATGTGGGCCAAAACAACTCCACATGCACATAGTGCATGTCCCACGTGACTTCCCATGAAGAAAACCGTGTGGATGTGGAAACAATGAATTTATGACTTTGTTTGAGCCTCAACCACTTCCTCAGTGATGTGATTCAAGAAAAGACCCCAAGATCGACCCAAAATATCTCCTTGGGATGACTAAAAATATGGGATGTACCTCAAAGGGCCTCCCATTCACACTTGAAACAAGTTAAGAAATACCTTGCTGTGATTTTCTGAATATATGGTCATTGTATGCACACAAGAAATAAGTTCATTGCATTGTTATGATGTCCAAATACTCTTGGAGAAATCATTTGTTTTCTTAAGAATAGATTGGGAAAGTATAGCATAGGGAAATACTTCCACCTCTTGGATAGATTTTCCATATATTTCTTCACCATTTTCAATTCAAAAGAGAAGAGTAATACCTCTACTTTGAGGGATTCAAGAGCCCTCCCTAGGAGGAATAGGGGATTCATAAATCCCACATTTCTCCTCTTGGTGTTCTCAATTTTAAATACCATTCTCTATTGGGTAACCATTCTTTGTGTTCAATTTCATGCATCCTTTGTTAATGTTTGATTAATTTAGTTTTTATTGTTTGTTAGTGTTATCGGATAAATCGGTAAGTGCGAACACAAACTAATCTCCCTAATTTCAACAAGAAATTAGAACAAAACAAAGAAAAATACAAACTTCTCCTTAGATTTCATTGTAATGTAAACTAGTTCAAAGAGGGACAAATGACATACCATTTAAATGGCGTTTTATCCTCACTAGTGTCTTCCTTGATCCATCTTTGTATTTGTGAGATGTTGAACCTATTAAGAAGCACAAACCAACAAAGAGAGAGAACAATGATATATATATTCCAATGAAGCCTACGCATAAGATCAAGGAGTTATACAATAAAAGTGGAGACACCTTTATAGGGAAGAACTGTATTACTGCATTATATTGATGAAATTGGAGAATACAACCTATTCCTTGATGTTGCAAGGTCCCTTCCAATGGCCCTTTGATTCAACACACACACCTTTTATCCAATGATTTTGATGAAGAGTATTCACAACCTGACTTAGAAAGCTAAAGAAAAGCTATCACAAGTACAATCTTCAGCATAAGTTATCATGCATAAGCAAGCCTAGACTTTCCCATTAGAGATCCCCCTTTATATAGGGTGAAAGAGGGATGGATGAGGAGATTATGATTATGCCACTAAATCAGAGAAGCGAGTAAGGTCCAAATCAATTGGAGGCCACCTCATCTTCTAGAAGATTCCATTCTACAATTTTTGTGAATTTCACCTTTTTCTCTTGTTTGAGCATCGTCGCACCCTAAGCACAAGCATCATGTGGTGATTCCATGGTCCAATATTTTGAAGCATGTGAAAATCAAGCATCATCGCACCCCAAGAATTTAGCAGGGTGCGACGATCAAGCATCATCGCACCCCAAGCATTTAGCAGGGTGCGACGATCTCCTTTGATAGGGTTTTTAAGAAAAGAAAGATGATTCAATTTCTCATGGAGAAAGTCTCATTTAGTAGCTTCAGGGAATAGGGAAGTGAGTCATACACATATCATCAGTTGATCACAGGGGTGACCAAAATAATGTGTAACATAATTCTCCCCAAAGTATGAATTTGGAACATGTGACA
>ML790737.1:613365-633316 GCA_009831015.1 Picea engelmannii | reverse complement strand
AGCTATAAAAAACAAAAAGTAGTAGTCCATGTAGATTACTTGCTTGTGTAGTTGTAGGGGAAGGCATGCTTGGACGATTCTGGCCACTTTGGCTCCATGATTGCCTTTAGCAACTCCTCTTCAATGCGACGTTGAGTAGGGTTATGTGCGCCCAAGTCCAAAAGTCAATCCAGACGCTTCTCCATCAACTCCTAACGAAATTTCATCTATGCATTGTCGCGACGCAGCTCAAAAATGGTTTCCCTCTGAGCATCAATGAAGATTGGGTGAGGCGGAGGTGAAGGGACATAACTAGAAGTTGCATCCAAGTTGGGGAGATGGGAAGCGGTGGTGGAAGTTGTGGGAGGAGCAAAAGATGGCTTGCGGTTGTCAGCTTCGTCATGAGGAAGGGAAAAATGGTGGTCCATGTTGGAGTGGTAGGGACAGATGCAGCAAGGATCGGGATGGCGATGTGTGGAGGGAGTGCAACCACTCTGGGCTGAGCGTGAGCCTGCTCGTAACGATCGGGCTCGTGCTTTGGGCATAGGAAGAAACTAGGGAAATAGTGAAGGAGGGTGTCGAGGGTGAAACAAAAACTCGAGGCTGAGAGAAAAATATTGGTGCAGTGATAAAGATCTCGCATGGAAGGAGGAACAATCGGAAGATGGAGAGCTCGTTGGGCAAAGAGATTGGCAAAATGAGAAACCTTCATGAGGAAGGTGATGGACTTAGCCCGTGGAAGAGTTTGAAGGGCCATTGAGATCACACGAGCGTCGTACCTAGTGGAGGACAGTTGTAGGTTCGAGCGAGGTTGGTGTAAATGATCACCATCGAGGTGCCACACGAGGAGAGCGGGGGTGATTGGCATGCATGGGCTCTTGTGTAACTTGGTTGTCGATTGACACCCCATCCAGGGTGATGGGCCTAATGGTTAAGAACATGTGTTTTCTCCTAAAAGGTCATAGGTTCAAATCCATAAAGGGTAGAGTATGTACACCTCCGTAGACTTGAGCAGTCACACAAAAAGAGTCTCTTGTCCTCCAAACAAAGAAATATTTTAATATCTAACTTGACAATAACCTTAAAATTAAATTATTATTATTTTAATATAATATACAATAAAGTGAATTTTAAATTTATCTTTTTATTATTAAAACAAAATTTACAACAATAAAATATTATTATACACAATTATATTAAAAAAACATAAAAAAAAAAAATAACAAATATATAAAATACAAAATAGAGATCATAACCAAAAAAAAATGCATTTCTTTATAATTGATGTCAATATCATGAGTCACACACGTTACCTGTGATCATTACTATACTTATCATAGTGAGGGAGGATGCACACAAGGATACATACAATTATATTAACATTAAGATGTGGAGTGGTTGGTTATTCTACTCCATATTTTAAGCAACGATGTGCCTCTTTTAACAATTTCACATGTCTTTTTAAGTTCAAAGACTTTAAAAAATAAAATAAAAAATTAAGGGTGGGGTTGATTTTCACATGTAAAATATAAATATAAATATAAAGTGATTTTGTTATTTTGTAATAATTTTGTTTTTCAAGTTATAGAGTTTGAGAATTTTTTTGAAGATTTCCTTTCATTTTGAGGATGGTATTTAAGGTAAATCTTAGAATTTCTAAAGCATGAGGAAAATTTTGAAGACTTTTTTTCATTTTGAAGATGGTAATTAGGATAAATCTTAGAATCTTTATAACATAAGGTCATTATAATAATATACTCGGTATGAGTTCAACATGTCATTTGCGGGAATTAAACCTAGAGGGGGAGGATAACAATCATTCCTCCCAACCACCCGAACTAAACTCAATTAACTATAATGTAATAACTTTGTTTAAATAAATAAATAAATGAACGAAAATTTATTGACATGTCCTTTTAATAATCTCAATGGATTGTTTTTAAGTTCATTCAAAGGTACTTTTTAAGTTATGTGGTTTGGTGTTTAGTTTAAGGATTCATTTTTACATGTAAAAAGTTTCAAGTTTAATTTAAAGTGATTTTGCTATATTGTAATAATTTTATTTAAATGAATAAAAGTTTAATGATGTGGATAATAAGCAAAACGTAAAGATTCATATCTATAGGTAAAAGGTCTCAAGTTTCACTCCCAAAAAAACAATGTTACTAGATTATGACAACTCTATTCATAATATAAGACTGATGATGTTGATACCTCCCCAAACACCATAATTTGGTGTTTTGGTTAAGGATCCATATATGTAGGTTAAAAGTCTCTAGCTCCATCCCTCTTCCTTAAGAGATCTTACTAGATCATAACAATTCTATTCACAAGAAAAAAAAAACTAATAATATATGTACTTTGTCAAACAACTTGGTTTGATGTTTTAGTTAATGATACATGTCTATAAATGAGAAGTATTGAATTCCACCCCTACAAACAATGTCATTAGATTGCAACAACTCCATCTACAATAATATAATACCAATACTAATAATAATAATAATATAATTTTAAGGTCATTATCAAGCCAAACATCAAATTAGTGTATGAGACCCCCTTGTTTGTGGGACAAGTAACCTCATCTGCACAAGGTTATTGGTAAAGTCTATAGAAGTTACTAATAAAGTCTATAGAGATGTACCCTTTAGATTTAAACCTATAACCTTCTAGAAAAAAAAACATATATTTTTCACCATTAATTAATATTTTTATTGATCATTTATATCAAATAAAAATCCTAAAATTTCATCCCTAAGAAATCTCGTTGACTTCATAAAAGTTTTTGTTTATTGTTATGGACAGTTACCTTAGATGTTTTTTGTATTCTGAAGTCCTTCTTTTTGGCTAGTGGATATATCGCTAGTGGATTTGATGATGGATATATCTCAAGACAAGACCTTTGATTATAATAGTTTACTTTGACTTTGTGAACATATTATATATCTTAATATAATTACAATTTTCTTGTGAAAAAAAGTAATCTTTTCATTATGACAACTTTCTCCGCAATTAAAAAAAAATATCACTTTACCCAAATTAATTCCAACGTTTGTTACCTACCACAAGCTTGTGGATCCCATGTGAGGTAGAGGATAATCTTTTTTTTAGTGGTTGTAGGGGGTAATCTTTTTTGAGATGGTTGGTGTTTTTTTGGTTGTCCTCTCACGAGTTATGAGGTGAGTCAAAAGTCTCAGCCGCCTTTCCAAGTCTGCGGTTTCATAAAATGTTTATAAAGTTTGTATATGCGCTTTACGTAATCCCTTATGTCATGTCATGGTGACAAGTTTAAGGATATTTATGATTGAGTAAAGTGTTTTGTTTCTTTAAAGGTTATGGGTGGGTTAGAGAGAAACGCTTTGTGTTGACCAAGTGGATTAGATTTTGATAGCAAGTTTGTTTTTAAAGTAATAATTATATTAAAGTTTATTTTTAAAGTAATAATTATATTAAAGTGGAATATAATTTATAATGAAAAATATATTATGATGTAAAAGTGTAAATTAAGAAAGTATCATGAAGATATGTGGTAGGTGATCCACTCCAACATACATGAGATAATAGTGGCTACCACATGGATAGACAATGATGGGGTTTTAACGAGATTGGATGGATAGACAATGATGGGGTTTTAACGGGATTGGAAGTGGAAATTTTTAGGAATTGGTAATTGGGGTAATGTCGAAAGCAAAGAACAATATTTAAAAATCCCTTAAGGGCTCGAGTGCAAGAGAGATGGAAGCCTCCTCCAGTCGACCTTATGAAGTTGAATTTTGATGGAGCTTCGAAAGGAGACCAAGGCTCAAAAGGAGTAGGGGGGTCTTCCAAAATGCAGGAGATCCAGTGAATCTTTGCCTCTAGAATAGGTTATAACTCCAACAATGGAGCAGAGTTAGTTGGATATGTCAAAGGTTTAAGGATATCGGTCGACTTAGGCTACCGGGCAATAGTAGTGTAAGAAAACTCTCAGAGCCTCATCGCAGCCTTGAGAAAGATAATCAATGGAAATCAACCAGAGAAAATATCAATAACTAGCGGATTTCCTTTGGCCTATCAGAGGTGGCACAACTTGTTTAGGGCATCTCAGCGATCATTCCAACCCACGTCAAAAGGAAAGAAAATGCCATGGCAAATTGCATGGCCAATGTGGGCGTAGATCAGGAGAATAGAGAGAACTACTAGTTGTGGATAGAGGTGGTCCCAGGGGAGCTAAGAGACAACATGACACGTCTTACCAAGTGAGACAACTATCACCTAGATGGGGTGACAATTGTTGGGGATGACGACTCCCACGTGGAGATGATAGCCGCCAACACGTAGACTTAAGAACCATGGCTAGAACACACTTGGACATCGGCCAACGCAAACGATGTAAAGAACAATAGTTAATTCAATTCAATGCAACAACGGGTAATGGAGTTACGACCGAGATTGTGTGAGGTGGGAATGATGAAGAGTTTAGGCGCGGGGACACTTAAGGAGTACCTTGTCAGTATAGATTGGGTGATGAGAAGACGTGGAGTGGTATGGGCTCGAGGGAGAAGGACAAAGTTAGTTACTCATGACAGAAGGAGGTGGAGAGGACAGAAAACGGGGATGATGTTGAAGCCTCATATTAAATGGAAGAGGTTGAGCAAAAGGAACGAGGAGAACCAAGACTCAGGATTGCACCTTTGAGCTTAAGAAAGTGAGGAATCGTGTGAGTGGCAACAATTGAGTGGAGCACAACAAAGTCTAATTTAGGGGTGTCCTACCACCTTGGAGCGTTCAATCTTTTTTGTTTGAGTTTGGATTTTGCAGTGGAAATCAAAAGGCAATCGAACGAGATTCTACCTAGATGTTAACAACCACAGTTGGTTCTAGTTTTTGTTGGGATCGGAGGATGAGCCTAGGTTGAAGCATTGGGAGGTGGATTTTGTTTGGAGCGACAACAAGATAAAGGCGCAAGAATTGAAAGGTGACCAGGGGAGAACCAGGATGATGAGAGGAGAGGGGGAGCCAACCATGCCAGTAGGCCCAGTGGCTCAAACCAGAGCGACGCACGCTGCTAGGGAGGCGGGAATCCAGTTCCATAACCTCTATTCAGAGTCGAAGAAGATAACAACGACTAATTTGAAGGATGCAATGAGCAGGAAGCATAGGGAAACATCAGAGGAGGAAATCATGACTGAAGTTAAGAATTGGGTCCCAGACCCAGGCCAATCCCACACTTGTGATACCAAATACTTCAAACTAGCAAAAACCTATTGGTTAACGAAGGCGATGGTAGCTCAAGTGGTGGCACTGTTATCCCTGATTTCTAGGGATAACTAGGAGATCATGTCTTGAGGCCCACAGGTCCTAGACATGGAGTACCGAGAGCAGGATTGACCTGAGCATGGCCCTGGAGGGCCCATCTTTCTTCTCCTTCGTTAGGCTTGTCTTGTCAGCAGCAACAACATCCATCACCATCGACTTAGACTTGTATCGGAGAAGACTCTTGCTCCATGAGGTAGTTGGTCCAGGTATCATGGTATGTGTCATTTTTTATCATTATAACCTTTAGATATATGCATCTTACTCCTTTTATTTCTGACAATTGCTTGGATCTTACATTGACCCGCTTGACCATGGTTGGGGGGAATTAACAGAGTATCCTAGCAAGCCTGTACCCGTAGGTTTTGGTTTGCCACCAGGGGGATTTATGAAGAGCCACCGTTCGCTCCCATCATGTCATCACTTTTACATCTTATCTCCCATTCATCTATCCCATTCCCCTAGTCCAGGCATTAGGATGATCTGTTTGTGGGGTTACACCTTATCTCATGGGAAGAAGGGGCTAAAGGCACAGAAGGTAAAAGCAGCTAGTAAAAGTAGCTAGTAAAAGATAAAAGCCATACAAAATGAAACCTAGAGATGCCTCGCCCAGGGATCCCCGAGAAGGCAATAAAAATCCTCTCAGCGAGAAATAAGAGAGACCCAAAGAAAGATAACAAAACAAGACCTAGCCAAGAGGATAGGGGGTCTCATCACGAGCCAACCTATTATGTTCATGGGTACCTAGTAGTATGACATTGCCATTATCTGGTTACCACGCCAGGGCAGTGACCTTTGGTTGCATGGCCAAGGGAANCAAAACAAGACCTAGCCAAGAGGATAGGGGGTCTCATCACGAGCCAACCTATTATGTTCATGGGTACCTAGTAGTATGACATTGCCATTATCTGGTTACCACGCCAGGGCAGTGACCTTTGGTTGCATGGCCAAGGGAAAGGGTGTCTCATCACGAGCTAGCCTTATCATCTTTGTGAAAGTGCTTGTGGGTAACACTGTCAGCTCTGGTCACCACGCCAAGGCAGTGTCCTCTAGTTAGTCCTTGAAATAAAAAGGAAGAAAGCAATAAAGAAAAGAAAAGAATAAAAGCAATACAGGGCTTGGAAAGAATTGCATCTGTGACGGGTACAACTCACTTTCTACAAAGGCACCCACAGGTAATACCATGCATCCCTATCTTTCACTCTACCTGTATGTCTGGACATCCCTTGACCACATCACCTCGTTCTACATGGCTTGGATGATACCCCTTGGAGACTTTCCTTTCCTTATGGATACTAACCCAATAGGGTGTTTTGTCTTTTTCTTCGACTTTGTATTGTAGGTCTTTGTAATATCTTTGAGCTATTGAATGATATATTAGGGTTTTTATGCATGTATTTGATAACATTAGTGATGAAAAGTGATTGACATTACTATGATCCCTGTGACTAATGAGCCCATGGAGGGAAAAGTTTTTGATGTGCAGGACCATGCCCGACAGACAGGTACTAGTTGGACCGGTACACATGGGGAGATGATTAGTTCGGACCTCCATGGGGATGAAGATCCCATCAGATGGTTGTTGGGACCCCATCAGGGGCAGAGACAGGATAGTGCTTGATTGAGCCTTTGCACCTAAGAAGAAGAAGGACATTCCATCCAGGACTCTTTGGCTGAGCCTAGCCCAGGGGGGTTGACCCACTTTAGGTGGAACGTCTCCCTTTGATGGCCCAGGACGTCACCTAAGAGCCACTGACGTCACCTTCAGCGTATGGCAGTTTGACAGGGCAGCTGGCACGTGTGGCAGGGTTTGGAGGCCCAAAGAGGGCCAACGTTTTGTCATTTATGTTGGATTTTGCCCTAAAAAGGGCCAACGTCTCCCTCAGTAGGGCTTGACGTCTTGCTTATGCTCATTTAGGGCTTTGATTTAACAATTTAATGTAAAAACAATATGATTTTGGTTTGTAGCCTTGTCGGTTATTTTTGATGACCTAATTTTAATTAGAGGTCATGATACACTATATATTGAGGATGTTTTTCCCTCATTTAAACACAAAAACACAACTCACTCTCTTGTGAGGTCTGATTTTTGCGCCCTAGTTGGGTATTTGGTATTTTAAAGTGAGGTGCACTTGTTGATGGAAGGATTTTTTTGGCATATTTGGCATTTCTCTTGAAGGAAGGTTTACAACTAGGGTTTGCATTGCTATTTCTTCATGATATGTAAGTGTATTTTCTGTAAAACTTCTTAATTGAATGGTTGTAGGTTTGTATTCTTGCATTTACTTATAAATTTGTTGATTTAAAACCCTAGGTGACAAGCACACAAGTAGGTCCTTGTTTCATATCCCCTAAAAGAGAAATATTCAGCCATTGAAGAAGGAAGGAAGAGCCTAGCCTTTGCTACACTCTCTTCACTTCTTCCCCTTGTGCTAGCTGTGATTTTTAAAGGTTAAAAAGGAGGTGATGTCCTAGGCCTAGGTTATCTACACCTAGGTTCGTCCATCTTCTAGGGTTTGGTGATAAAGCCTTGTCATTGCAACACTCTTCCTCACCCCACTCTCTTGTTTTAGCTTATCTTTTATGCTAGCCGTTTTGCCAAGTTTGACCCAAGGAAGGAGGAAAGAGCACGAGGCCTTGCTTAAGCAACACCGGAGTGAGTCTCTTTCCCCTAGGGTTTTGATTCTAGGGCCCTGCCATTGCAGCACTCTAGAACCCTTCCCTCTTGTCCTTAGCCTTTATTCCTTCAACTTTGTTTCCTCTCCTAAATTAACTCCATCTACCCTTAGGCACCGATCTTAGACACACAACGTTGAAGTGATAGTGCTCAAACAACCTCTCAAAACTTTTAAATTTGAAACCCTAACTAACTAGCTAACCCCAACTAGGCTGACATCATACTTGGTTATTCCATCTTGATGCAACACCTTTTGATGATAAGCAATTAGATGATGGTTTAAAGCATTTATTGAGTAAAGAATTGATTAGATACATTGTTGGCTACATCATCTCAATAGTTATTGATGAATTGATATTTTTCCATAGCTATATTGGTAAAACGTTGATCTCATTAATATTTGTTGTTTTACATTGCTTACATATTAATGTCAGATAGTTATATGAAGTACTAACCCACTAAATTATAGCCTGCATATATTATTTTACTGTTGTCTTGTTCCGGGCAGGTGTTCTCATTTGGGCATACACTTCTTTATTGGTTGATTAGCCAGACTATCTGACCTTGGTGGTAACCTGTGAGGAGGGACTTTGACCTTAGCCTTTATATCTTTGCCTCTTCAAAACCCCAGGTTACCGGGGACGTCTCCCCTGGGCTAACCTCCCTAAATATAAATAACCTCCCCATTGTGGTGACATTGGGTGGGGAAGGTTCCTGTTACGCCAGTTTGGCCTCTATCCTCTAGCCTTTGAACCTAGCTACAAATTGTGCGATAACATTTTGGCACCGTTGTCGGTGAACACTGAGTCAATCTTCCTTAGACGACAAATCTTTTTGGTAAGCCTTGCCTCAGAGACCTTTTCTTACAAAGCTTACCTGGCGACTCCACTAGGGTGTTTTTCCCCTTTTCTTTGATAGTTTCAAGTAAATTATCTCGCGACTCCACAAATGATGACCCGTAGTGGGCGATAATACTCAAATCCCTCTACTGTGGCCACTGTCGCTCTAACAATCTCTGCGCCCCCAATTAATCTTGATCCTCACAAATGGTCTTACTCAGAGAGTTTCAACTGTTTCAACTTTAGTAACATCCAAGGAGGGCTTCATGACTTACCCGAGGATGCAAATTCTTGGCTACCACTTTTTTCAGGAAAAGGTATCCCTGGAAACTCACATTGGACCCAGTTCTGTGATAGTTTTGATTTTCATTTGGATGGTCAGGAACACCCTGATGTCTTCATGAGGATTTTTGCAAGCTCCCTTGAAGGGGATGCTAAAGTTTGGATCCATGGGTGCCCTAAAGGAAGCATAAAAAACCCTGAAGAACTACAAAAAGCCTTTAAAATAAGGTGGTGTGATAGTGAGCATTCACAAGACTCCTTTTCCCAATACCTTAGCATTTGCAAAGGACCCTGTGAGAGTGTCAGAGATTTCAGTGACAGGTTCAACCTTCTCCTTAAAAAGGTCCGGTCAAAGGTGGCCTCGGAACAAGCCATCATTGATCAATTCTTGTTCTCCTTGGAAGGAACCTTACAATTCAACATCAAGGACTGGTCACCAACAACTTTAGAGGAAGCACAAGACCTGGCCTTTCAGATTGAAAGGAACCTTGATTTTGAAGATTACATTCATCAAAATTGTGAACTATGGGATCTGGGTAATGATATTGTTATGCAACCTGAACCTCCAAGGATCCTCCAGGTCGAACTTGCCCCCACCAAGAGAAAATGGAGCCTTTCACATGAAAGTGTTATCCCTTCCCAAGAAACCCTTTTGAAAAGGACCCATCATGAGGATGAAGTTGAAGTTGTCCTACCTGAAAATGTTGAGCAATATCCTTCAGAAGATTTCTCTCTTTTTATCCACCAAGTGGGGCACACTGTTTCCAAAGTGTGTGAGCTCACACCTTTCTATGTCACTCTCCAGGTCAAAGACTCTCTCCTCCACAACTATCTCCTGCACCCAAGTGCCACAACCAACATGATGACAGAAGAAGTTATGTGTCAATTAGGTCTGACCCCCTCACAAAAAAATACCGGAGATGACTTTGCAAGAGGGATCATTAACAACATCGAGGTGGCCTTTGACTCATGCCCCAATGCTCCTTTCTCGATAAATGTAGTCGTCATCAATGCTGTAAATAATTTGGGGGTTATTCTTCACAAAGATCTCATAGAGCACTTGAATGGAAGTATTCATGAACAATAGTCCAAAGTAACCATCCCTCATCCTGAAGGGGGGTTCTTTACCATCTACAATGAGCCTCTCGTCGGCTCCCCAGTTGAAACCTCAAATGAGCCAAGTGACCAACTTTTGTGCATTAATAGTGGCCTTAATAATTGGTTCATCCAAGAAGGGAAGCTAGATATGGATACCGTTGAAGAGACCGAAGGAATCTGGACTTTAGAATTCGATGGATCACACTCAAGCTCTAGATCAGGCGCTGGAGTAGTTTTAACAGCCCCTTCAGGTGAAGTCTTTTACCATTCATATAGACTGGAATTCTGTTGCACCAACAATATCGCCGAGTATGAAGCCTTGATTCTAGGTCTCAATTTAGCAATTGACAAAGGTGTTACAATCCTAGAAGTAAAGGGGGACTCATACCTCATTGTGTCGCAAGTTTTGATGAGATTTGCCACTAAAAATGAAAAGTTGAAAAAGTATCGAGATGTGGCTCAAACCATTTCAAAATACTTCAGAAAAGTGTCAATCGAAGCTGTTCATCGGGAAGAAAACCACATGGCTGATGCTTTGGCTGTCTCTTCTTCTACTTTACAACCATGTGAAGGACCTTTTCATGATCTATGCAAGATGGAAGTTCTTTTTAGGCCTTCTGTTCCCAACAATTTGGAACATTGGCAGGTGTTCGAGGATGATGATCAAATTATCAGATTCATGGAGAACAACAAAGAGTTTACTGATTCTCAAGTTGCTTTTCTGGCCGATTCTATGGATCTAGAAGTCATTAACCTACAAAGAAATACCTTGCCAAAGGGTTGTATTCCCCTAGAAAACCTTTTTGACAGGCATGATGTTTTTAAGGGAAAGAGAACCAACAAACAAGATGAAGAAGCCCTAGAATTCGATATCGATACATAGATGGACCCAAGGATGGTCAAAATAGGAAAGGGCACCACCGAGAAAGAAAGAAAGGAAATACTAGTGCTCATCAGAGAATTCAAAGATACTTTTGCTTGGAACTATGATGATTTGAAAGCCTATAGGGGGGATGTCATCCAACACGCCATACCTTTGGTAGAAGGTGCCAAACCATTTCGGCAAAAGCTAAGGCATATCAACCCAAAGCTGGCAAGCCAAATACAAAGGGAGCTCCAAAAAATGGTTGATGCTGGTATCATAGCCCCTATCAGGTATTCTTCTTGGATGTCAAACTTGGTGGTTGTTCGGAAGAAAAATGGTGATATCCACCTATGTGTTGATTTCCGCAACCTCAACCAACTATCTTTAAAGGATAATTATCCCCTCCCAAATATGGAACATTTGCTTCAGCAGGTCACAGGGGAAGGGATGATGTCTATGCTAGATGGGTTCTTAGGGTACAACCAAGTCTTGCTCAAAAGGGAAGATCAACTCAAAATTGCATTCACTACACCTTGGGGAACTTTTATGTACTTAAGGATGCCATTTGGTCTTATGAACGTTGGTGCCACTTTTAAAGGAGCACTGGAATTTGCCTTTAGAGACTTCATAGAAAAGATCATAGAAATTTACCAAGATGACCTTACAGTTGTGTCCAAGGATAGGAAAGACCATCTCTCCCACCTTAGGATTGTTTTTGAGCGATGCAGAAAGTATGGTATCTCACTGAATCCTAAGAAATATGTCTTTGGGATTGACGAAGGAAAACTATTAGGACACGTGGTCTCACAAGGAGGAGTCTCCATTGATCCTGAAAAAGTCCATTCGATAAAGGAGGTCCACCCTCTGGCCAACGAGAAAGCTTTGCAATCTTTTCTCAGAAAAATCAACTTCATCCGTAGATTTGTGCCAAATTTTGCCGAGAGGATAAAACCTTTGAGCGCTTTGCTGAAAAAGGATGTTTCTTTTAGGTGGGGAGATGAGACCAACAAATCCTTTGAAGACATCAAAAATGCTATCTCCCAAGCCCCCATCTTGATTAGTCCTGATTTTTCGCAGGATTACATAATATTCTCGTTTGCATCCCAGGATACTATTGCAGGTGTCCTGATGCAAAAGGACACTGATAACTATGAACACCCCATGGCCTTTATGAGCAAAGTCCTAAGAGACTCAGAGTTAAACTACTCCATCACAGAGAAACAAGCCTATGCCTTGGTCAAGTCCCTCAAACACTTCAGGAACTACATCGGTTACAATAGAATCAAGGCTTATGTCCGATACCTAGCTGTGAAGGACGTCTTATCACAACAAGACTACATGGGTACTCGAGGGAAGTGGGTTTCCAAAATCCAAGAGTATGACTTAGAAATAAAACCCACCAAGATAATAAAAGGACAAGGTTTAGCCCAGATGCTAACCGAGAGCAACCAAGAAGCCATACAGATGGGTGAGAGTGAGCAAGTAAATGTAATGATTAGTGAACTAGAACATGACGAGTGGTATTCCGATATCGTTTATTATCTAAAGAACTTGTCTTGCCTTGATCACTTAGTGGACTACAAGAGAAGGGCTTTGAGATTGAGAGCTATGAAATACTGCTTGACTGAAGATGGACTTGGGTGGAAAAATCCTGATGGTGTTATACTTTGATGTGTGAACAAAGAAGAAGCAAAGAAGATACTGGAAGAATTGCACTCTAGGCATTGTGGTGGACATTTTGATGCTCGTACTACTTCCCATAAGATTTTGAGGGCCGACCATTATTGGCCGATGCTTTTTTCAGACACTTACCAGCACGTGCGAGTTTGCCAACCTTGCCAGTACTTCTCCGACAAACCGAAACTCCCAGAACAACCTTTGAAACCGGTAGTAGTAGAGGCACCCTTTCAACAATGGGGTTTGGATTTTGTTGGTGAATTCAAAGATAATTCAAGTTATGGATATCGGTGGATCCTAACAACTACAGACTATTTTACCAGATGGGTCGAATCTATTCCTACAAAAAAGGCCATCGAGGAAGTAGTCATGAATTTCTTGGAAGACCAAATCATAACTAGGTTCGGTGCCCCTTCCAAGATCACTACAGATAATGCTAAAGCTTTCAGCTCTTACGCCCTGGTAGATTTTTGTTTCAAATATGGCATTACCCTATCTCATTCCTCCAACTACTACCCACAAGGAAATGGATTAGCAAAATCAACCAATAAGAACCTCATGAATATTCTGAAGAAGGTTGTTGGAGAGAATAAAATGTCATGGGATAGCAAGATAAAATACACAGTATGGGCAGATCGAATAACGACTAAAACTTCCACAGGAAAAACTCCTTTTGAGCTGGTATATGGACTTGAAGCAAAGCTTCCAGTGAACCTCCAGATCCCTATCCTTCATTTTGCTCAACAATACACCACAGATGCAAAAGCAATCCATGGAAGGATCAATCAACTGATAGAGCTAGATGAGACGAGGAGAAGTGCCTTGGGTCAAATGACGAGAAATCAAGAAAAGATAAAGAACACCTTTGATCATAAAGCCAAGGAAAGAAACTTCACCAAAGGAGATCTTGTGCTACTGTGGGATAAGAAAAAGGAAAAGCTTGGTATGCACAAAAAATTTGACAGTCTATGGGGAGGCCCTTATAAAATCATGAGTTGTGCAAGTACGAATTCTTTCAACTTAGAGACCATGGAAGGAGAAATCCTTAAGCTGCCATTAAACGCTTTACATATCAAGCATTACTACCCCCCAGAGACTTGACTCTACAGGTAAGTGCAGGTAAGTAGGCATCTTCCGCGTATTATACCATTTGCATTTCATGATAGTTTGCTTCCTCACTTGCATATTGATTGTTTTATTTCAGTCGTATACATATATATATTGCGGGGTGGCAATACCACCCCAACTTTGTTACTGATGCCCTTTTCGAGTATGAGCAGGTTTGCAGGTTATGCCAGAGATATTGAGGTTCTCATGCGCTCTACGGTGAGCACATGTCCCCGAGTTGGAGCCAGATGTTATCCCTGATTTCTAGGGATAACTAGGAGATCATGTCTCGAGGCCCACAGGTCCTAAGCATGGAGTACCGAGAGCAGGATTGACCTGAGCATGGTCCTGGAGGGCCCATCTTTCTTCTCCTTCGTCAGGCTTGTCTTGTCAGCAACAACAACATCCATCACCATTGGCTTCGACTTGTATCGAAGAAGACTCTTGCTCCATGAGGTAGTTGGTCTAGGTATCATGGTATGTGTCATTTTTTTATCATTATAACCTTTAGATATATGCATCTTACTCCTTTTATTTCTGACAATTGCTTGGATCTTACATTGACCCGCTTGACCATGGTTGGGGGGATTAACAGAGTATCCTAGCAAGCTTGTACCCGTAGGTTTTGGTTTGCCACCAGGGGGATTTATGAAGAGCCATCGTCCGCTCCCATCATGTCATCACTTTTGCATCTTATCTCCCACTCATCTGTCACATTCCCCTAGTCCGGGCATTAGGATGATTTGTTTGTGGGGTTGCACCTTAGGAAAAAGGGGCTAAAGGCCCAGAAGGTAAAAGTAGCTGGTAAAAGATAAAAGCCATAAAAAATGAAACCTAGAGATGCCTCGCCCAGGGATCACTGAGAAGGCACTAAAAATCCTCTCAACAAGAAATAAGAGGGACCCGAAGAAAGATAACAAAACAAGACCTAGCCAAGAGGATAGGGGGTCTCATCATGAGCCAACCTATTATGTTCATGGGTACCTAGCAGTATGACATTGCCATTATCTGGTTACCACGCCAGGGCAGTGACCTTTGGTTGCATGGCCAAGGGAAAGGGGGTCTCATCATGAGCTAGCCTTATCATCTCTGTGAAAGTGCTTGTGGGTAACACTGTCAGCTCTGGTCACCACGCCAAGGCAGTGTCCTCTAGTTAGTCCTTGAAATAAAAAGGAAGAAAGCAATAAAGAAAAGAAAAGAATAAAGGCAATAAAGGGCTTGGAAAGAATTGCACCCGTGACGGGTACAACTCGGCTTCTACAAAGGCACCCACAGGTAATACCATCCATCCCTATCTTTCACTCTACTCGTATGTCTGGACATCCCTTGACCAGATCACCTCATTCTACATGGCTTGGATGATACCCCTTGGAGACTTTCCTTTCCTTATGGATACTAGCCCAATAGGGTGTTTTGTCTTTTTCTTCGACTTTGTATTGTAGGTATTTGTAATATTTTTGATCTATTGAATGATATATCAGGGTTTTTATACATGTATTTGATAACATTAATGATGAAAAGTGATTGACATTGCTATGATCCTTGTGACTAATGAGCCCATGGAGGGTGAAGTTTTTGATGTGCAGGACCATGCTCGATGGACAGGTACCAGTTAGACCGGTACACATGGGGAGATGATTAGATCGGACCTCCATGGGGCTGAAGAGCCCATCAGATGGTTGTTGGGACCCCATTAGGGGCAGAGACAGGACAGTGCTTGATTGAGCCTTTGCACCTAAGAAGAAGAAGGACGTTCCATCCAGGACTCTTTGGCTGAGCCCAGCCCAGGGGGGTTGACCCACTTCAGGTGGAACATCTCCCTTTGATGGCCCAGGACATCACCTAGGAGCCACTGACGTCACCTTCAGCGTATGGCAGTTTGACAGGGCAGCTGGCACGTGTGGCAGGGTTTGGAGGCCCAAAGAGGGCCAACGTTTTGTCATTTATGCTGGATTTTTCCCTAAAAAGGGCCAATGTCTCCCTTAATAGGGCTTGACATCTTGCTTATGCTCATTTAGGGCTTTGATTTAACAATTTAATGTAAAAACAATATGATTTTGGTTTGTAGCCTTGTCGACTATTTTTGATGACCTAATTTTAATTAGAGGTCACGATACACTATATATTAAGGATGTTTTTCCCTCATTTGAACACAGAAACACAACTCACTCTCTTGTGAGGTCTGATTTTTGCGCCCTAGTTGGGTATTTGGTCTTTTAAAGTGAGGCGCACTTGTTGATGGAAGGATTTTCTTGGCATATTTGACATTTCTCTTGAAGGAAGGTTTACAACTAGGGTTTGCATTGATATTTCTTCATGATATGTAAGTGTATTTTCTGCAAAACTTCTTAATTGAATGGTTGTAGGTTTGTATTATTGTATTTACTTATAAATTTGTTGATTTAAAACCCTAGGTGACAAGCACACAAGTAGGTCCTTGTTTCATGTCCCCTAAAAGAGAAATATTCATCCATTGAAGAAGGAAGGAAGAGCCTAGCCTTTGCCACACTCTCTTCACTTCTTCCCCTTGTGCTAGCTATGATTTTTAAAGGTTAAAAAGGAGGTGACGTCCCAGGCCTAGGTTATCTACACCTAGGGCCGTCCATCTTCTAGGGTTTGGTGATAGAGCCTTGTCATTGCAACACTCTTCCTCACCCCACTCTCTTGTTTTAGCTTATCTTTTATGCTAGCCGTTTTGCCAAGTTTGACCTAAGGAAGGAGGAAAGAGCACAAGGCCTTGCTTAAGCAACACCAGAGTGAGCCTCTTTCCCCTATGGTTTTGATTCTAAGGCCCTGCCATTGCAACACTCTAGAGCCCTTCCCTCTTTTCCTTAGCCTTTATTCCTTCAACTTTGTTTCATCTCCTAAATTGACTCCATCTACCCTTAGGCACTGATCTTAAACACACAACGTTGAAGTGATAGTGCTAAAACAACCTCTCAAAACTTTTAAATTTGAAACCCTAACTAACTAGCTAACCCCAACTAGGCTGACGCCATACTTGGTTATTCCATATTGATGCAACACCTTTTGATGATAAGCAATTAGATGATGGTTTAAAGCATTTATTGAGTAAATAATTGATTAGATACATTGTTGGCTACATCATCTCAATAGTTATTGATGAATTGATATTTTTCCATAGCTATATTGATAAAACGTTGATCTCATTAATATTTGTTGTTTTACATTGCTTACATATTAATGTCAGATAGTTATATGAAGTACTAACCCACTGAATTATAGCCTGCATATATTATTTTTCTATTGTCTTGTTCCGGGCAGGTGTTCTCATTTGGGCATACACTTCTTTATTGGCTAATTAGTCGGACTATATAACCTTGGTGGTAACCTGTGAGGAGGGACTTTGACCTTAGCCTTTATATCTTTGCCTCTTCAAAACCCCAGGTTATCGGGGACGTCTCCCTTGGGCTAACCTCCCTAAATATAAATAACCTCCCCATTGTGGTGACATTGGGTGGGGAAGGTTCCTGTTACGACAGTTTGGCCTCTATCCTCTAGCCTTTGAACCTAGCTACAAACTGTGCGATAACAGACACAACAACAAGAAGAAAATAGAGCCACCCTGCATTCCATTTGAGTCTTCAAGACCAAATTTGAGATACTTTTCAAGGATCAATTTGGGTTCTGGTTTAGAGAAGAACAAGATGGAGGATAGGGCATGTCGAAGCAATAGTCGGCAGACACCGCCAACCTAGAGGGATCTAAAGAGATATTCATCAATGTGGAGGACAACTAGCCAGGGCCATAAATGCGACTAAAGGAAGCCCAGGACATGGAACAACACATCCGTGCAACATGAAGACAAGTTCGAGCTCTAGTTTTTTTGTCTTTTCTTATTTTCCTAGTTTTTTTGCTAGTTGTTCAATCATGGGGGAGCCTGTAATTAATCCCTAGGTTTAAGTTTGTAATGGTTAAAGCTACAAACATTATAGACACTCCTCCTTATGGTAATAGTGATAAAATAAATATGCTCTCAAAGATATACTTCGATGATCTAAAAACCGAATTAGGGGCTTGGTTTTCAGTATGACAGACCCCTCAGTAAATAACTTGTATTTTTGTGACTGTATACAATAGAAAAACTTGGTTCTTTTTTTGCTTAAAAAAAAGTATCATGAAGACAACAATTATAAGGAATGGAGATCCATAAACAAATACAAACTCTCTTTATAATAATGTCAATATCTTTTCAATTAGGTTTATCTAAGAAATGCAGCTAAGAATGAAATGCAAGATGCAACTATTCTAGCAACTAATCTAACACTAATATATTCTAACCTATCCTAGATAGGAGCATTTTAAGAATGAAATGCAAGATGCAACTATTCTAGTAAATAATCTAACACTAATATATTCTAACCTATCCTAGATAGGAGCATTTTAAGAAATGATTGATATGAAACAAATGAGAAGTATAAAGAGCAAGGAGAATAGTCCACCAACCAACGTTTGCACAAACCTCAAGATAGTTCTAAGAAACTCTTTGAGAGATCCTTGCTTCACATCAAGTTGTTAGCAATACACAAGATAAGTAAGAAAAGGCATTACTAGCACAAGAATAGTCTACATATTGCAATTTCCTTCTCTACAAGTTTCAAGAAAATGATGAATATAGAGAATAGTCCACAACCATCCACAACTTGCAAGAGTATAAGAACACATGTTAATAGTGTCTCTATTTAACATATGAAGACAACTTACAGTGCCAAAAACATAACCCTTTGCAAGAGTGCAAAGGTTCATTTTATAAAAATTCCCTATGACTTTTGGCCTTATATCTACTTGACCTTTGGCCTTCCACCTACTTGAGTCTTAACTTTCCTACTTAACTCTTGGCCTCCATATCCTACTTGGACATTCTACTTTACAAATTTTTTGTCATCAATGCAAATTGGATGACGAGGATACCTTTCGATAAAAATATTTAAAGATACAATTATTTTCCATTTATGTGCACTTGTAACCAACAATTTTTTCCTCTAGTGCATCCAAGTGAAACAATGACTTTAGGCACTAGTTTTCCTTATGCATTACATTTTGGTGACTTGCACATTATACATCTTCTCTATTTTTTTGCCTTTTGGAGTTGTGTATTCATGAAGACCTTGTTCCTTTTCTTGGTCTTATTTAATTGGAGTTTACTTGGTCTCTCTCCTTACTCCTTGATTAAATGTCTCTCCCTTTTGTTGATTGTGCAAGCTTGCCTTGGATGTTCTCTTTGCAACTTGCATATGTGTATTGTCCTTTTCATGCTTCAAATATGCACTTTAGATTCCTTCAATCAAGCGTGAAGCTTCATATAGGTGGTGGAAATCCACAAATAAGAAACATTGTTGTGAAGGATTTTGGGCTTGCCAAATAAAGGGATCTTCATTCTAGTGATTACTTATTTTACTCTTGCAAAAATATGCAAAATAACGTAAGAGAACTCCATCCAATGTTCATTGTAGATACTTTATGATATGACCAATTCGTGTATGCCATTATTAACATTATCTCTCAAATAATGTGCATAGTGCTTTGGTAAGAGTTTTGAGATGTGCGAGTAACATAGTTACCAATTGGACAAGAAGCGTGGCCTCAAAATGAGAACTCTAGCCCTAAAAACCCATATTTTTTTGGTCAAAAACACCAAAGTCAACTCCCGTTTCAAAAAGTGGTGCTATCGATAGCACTTTTTTTGGGGGGTTAAACTTACCACTTTTTGTTGCAATGGCCTTAACAACTTCATAATGTTGTTGACAAAAACCTTAAAATCAACCCCCAAATCGAAAATTGACGCTAATAGCAACACCATTTTTTATTTTTGAGGTCAAAATTACATCTTCTTTGAAACCTTCGAAGTTAACAACCAATACCATTACAACAAAAATCTTAAAATCAACTCTTGAATCGAAAAGTAGTGCTCCCAGTAGCACCCACTTTTCTTTTGCAAATAAAATTGCAAGTTTTTTGAAATTGTAACGTTGACAATTGGAACCAAAACTTTAAAACCAACTGTCGAATCGAACATAGACGTTATCGGCAACACCCTCCTTTTTGGGAGCTTAAAATTATAACATTTTAGAAACTATGGCCTAAAATACCAATATTATTGCAAACAAAATC